>JAJOOE010002260.1:0-104449 GCA_036250405.1 Solanum raphanifolium
TCCTGCCGGACAGATTTTACGAAAATGGGCATAACTTCTTCGTCTGAACTCCGAATGAGGTGAAACGAAGTGCGTTAGGTAGCTAACTCAAAGGGATTTCCATGGATATGTTATTGGCCACCCAATAATTTGTGTGCTAGGAGATATGAACCTCCAAAGTAGACCCTCGAAAAAGGCTTCACTTGGAAATTTCGGATTTTGATATGGTTGCTCTAAAATTTGGGTTAGACCCATTTCCCAGTCAATTTGACCCCCTAAACAAGAATATGAAGTTGGATTTTCGAAAAAAGAAACGGAGTTTTTTATATATAGCTAAACAAGTTTTTGGTAACTTTCGAAGCACATTTTTAAGAACTTTTTGGGTCATTTCAGTTGGAAATGCCGAGTTATACCAAATTTATGAAGGAGTTAGTCACAAAATAAGGATCTTGGATTTTGTGACAATCGAAGTTTCCCATAGTTGTAGTGCAATTATGACTAAGGAGCTGATAAAAAAAAAGAGAAGATCCTGGAGCGTTCACCATCCCTTGCACTATCAGCATGCTCCAATTTTCTAAAGCCCTATGCGATTTGGGAGCAAGCATCAACCTAATGCCATATGCGATCTATAAACAACTTGGGTTAGGGGAACCGAAAACCACAACAATGAGACTCTTGATGGCAGACCGATCAATTAAACATCTCGTAGGGATACTATATGACAACTTGGTAAATGTTGACCAATTCATTTTACCGGCTGATTTTGTCATTCTTAATTGTGAAATAGATGCTGAAATTCCCATAATTTTGGGAAGACCATTCTTGGCAATGGGAGAGTATTGTTGGATGTTGAAAGCAGAGAATTGAAGTTTCGGGTGAACAAAGATGAACAAACCCTTAATGTTTATAAGTCAATGAAACACCCAAGTGATATTCATGTGGTCTCCACTGTTGATGTTATTGATGAGTCAGTAGCTAGTGTGAGCCATTTGATGTGTATGACTGAACCACTTGAAGCCGTGCTTGCTAACTATGATGAATTCAAAATTCAAGGATATGAAGAGGTAGTAACTTCTCTTTCAGGATTGGGGGGGGGGGTATTCAAAGACTCCACTGAAGTTGGACATTGATCTAAAAAATTGAGAGAGTCCTCCCGCAAAGCCATCAACAGAAGAACCACCAAATCTGGAGTTGAAAGTACTTCCCTTCCATCTCCGATATGCTTTCTAGGGGGCAAATAACACCTTACCGGTGATCATTGCAGCTGACTTGCTTGAATGGAATGTAAAATTGCTCCTTGAGGTGTTGAGAAAACATATCAAAGCTATAGGTTGGACTATCACTAACATAGTGGGCATTCCTCCTGGTATTTGCACTCACAAAATTTAGCTTGATAGTAATTGTAAACCAAGTGTTGAACATCAGCATAGATTGAACCCACTAATGCAAGAGGTGGTGAAAAAGGAGATAATAAAGTGGTTAGACGCAGGTGTGATCTATCCTATTGCAGATAGCAAATGTGTAAGTCTGGTACAATGTGTACCAAAAAATGGAGGTATCACAGTAGTCCCAAATGAAAAAGGGAGCTTGTATCTATGAGACCGGTGACCGGATGGAGAGTATGCATGGATTACCGAAAGTTAAATTCATGGACTAAAAAGGATCAGTTTCCCATACCTTTAATGGATCAAATGCTTGATCGAATCTCAGAGAGAGAGGTTGGTATTGCTTTTTGGATGGGTATTCCGGTTACAACCAAATCTCCATTGCTCCGGAAGACCAAGAGAAAACCACATTCACTTGCCCTTATGGAACTTTTGCCTTTAAAAGGATATCGTTTGGGTTATGTAATGCTCCGGCAACATTTCAACGTAGCATGCTATCTATTTTTGCTGACATGGTGGATGATTCAATGGAGGTATTTATGGATGATTTCTTGATTGTGGGTGACACTTTTGAAGCATGTTTAGAGCACTTAGGAAAAGTTCTCCACAGATGTGTGGAGACAAAATTGGTCCTAAATTGGGAAAAATGTCACTTCATGGTTAAGGAAGGTATAATCCTTGGTCACAAAGTTTCGTAAAAGGGGGTGGAGGTTGATAAAGCGAAGATTGAAGTGATTGAGGAATTACCACCACTAATTTCAGTCAAGGGTGTTCATAGTTTCTTGGGACATGCCGGTTTTTACCAGAGGTTCATCAAAGACTTCTCAAAGATTGCACATCCTCTATGCAAAATCTTAGAGAAAGAGGTGAAATTTCACTTTGATGATGCTTGCATGGTGGTTTTCAAGTGCTTGAAAGAAACAATTGGTCTCCACCCCGATTATCATTAGTCCTGATTGGTCAGAATCTTTTGAAGTAATGTGTGATGCAATTGGTACAGCATTGGGTGTTGTACTGGGGAAAAAATGCAACAAACTATTTCACCCAATTTAATACGCGAGCAAGACTCTAAACAGTGCTCAACGTAACTATATCGTTACTGAACTAAAGTTACTTGCGGTAGTTTATGCGTTTGAGAAATTCCGGGCATACTTGCTAGGTACTAAAGTGGTTGTTCACACTGATCATGCTGTACTACGCTATCTAATGGTAAAAGAAGGATTCCAAGCCAAGATTGATAAGGTGGGTGCTATTATTGCAACAATTCGACTTTGAGGTCAAATATAGGAGAGGTTGTGAAACCAGGTGGTGCCACCTATCAAGATTGGAAGGCAAGGAGAACGATGACCTAGAGATTGGCATAAATGATTCTTTTCCCGATGAACATGTGTTCACGGTAACTCTCAAACAACCTCCTTCGTATGCTGATTTCGCCAATTACGTAGTATGTAGATTAATGCCGAATGAACTGAACTTCTACCAACAAAAGTGGTTCATGTTCGATGTTAAAAAGTACTTTTGGGATGAACCATATTTATTCAGAGAGCGTGCAAACCATATCATTAGGAGATGTGTTCCGAAAGAAAAAGCCATAGAAAATCTCCATGCTTGTCATGCTTCACCGGTTAGGGGTCATTATGGTGGTGTGCGTACAATTGCTAAAGTTCTCCAAAGTGGCTACTACTGACTGTCCCTCTATAAGGATGCTCATGAGTTTGTTAAGAAGTGCACTCAATGTCAAAAACAAGGTGGAGTGTCCAAAAGACACGAGTTACCTCTTACACCCATTTTAGAAGTTGAGCTATTTGATGTTTGGGGAATAAATTTCATAGGCCTATTTGTGAGTTTGTTTGGTAATAAGTATATCTTGGTCGCCGTAGATTATGTTTCTAAATGGGTGGAAGCTATTGCAACTCCAAACAATGAAGGGAAAAGTGTTGTTCAATTCCTAAAACGCTACATCTTTGCTAGATTTGGTAGTCCTCGGGCTATTTTTAGTGATGGGGGATTCCACTTCTGCAATAAGTGGTTCTCAACCACATAAAGTAAGTACAGAGTGAAACACAAAGTAGCTACTCCGTATCATCTCCAAACGAGCGGACAAGTTGAAGTGTCAAACCGGGAGATCAAAAGCATCTTGGCTAAGACAGTGAATGCTAACAGGACTGATTGGTCTCGAAAGCTTGATTACGCGCTATGGGCGTATCGTACCACATACAAAACACCAATCGGTATGTCTCCGTATCAGTTAGTTTTTAATAAATCTTGACATCTACCAGTTTAATTGGAACACAAAGCATTGTGGGCATTGAAAGCTCTAAATCTGGACTGGACCAAGACTTTAAAAGAGAGAGTAGAGCAGTTAAATGAGTTAGACGAATTCAGGTTCAAGGCTTACCAAAGTTCAGCCCTTTACAAGGAAAAGATTAAGAAATGACATGATTCTAAAATCCTTAAGAGGGAGTTCAGAGTGGGAGATTGGGTGTTACCGTATAACTCTCGACTTAGACTCTTTCCAGGAAAGCTCAAGTCAAAATGGTTATGGTTAGGGCCGTTTAGAGTGACACGAGTGTTCACAAATGGTGCCATCGAAGTTGAAGGTCAAGAAGGACCTGCATTTAAGGTGAATGGGTGACGCTTGAAGTTATACTTTTGCGAGTGCCAAGAGATTTCTCTGATTGAGGTGGTGTACCTGGAAGATGCTTGAGAGCATTTCCACGTCGTGCCACGATGTTTAATAAGGCAGTTCTTGGGAGGCAACCCAAGTGTTAGTGTTTTAAATAATATGGGTTGATTTTGCAGGCGCAAGATATATATTGTGTGAGAAGAAGATGCTGTTGGCAACCTCCTGCATCTCTGCTGATTTTCCCCTTTCTGAGAGTGCCGCCCATTGGAACAAAGGGCGATATTCAGATCATTGGGCACATTGCCAAAGTATTCGGTGACTGGTTCATTATCTCGCCAAATGGGCGCTTAGTGAAGATTCCTCGTCACCTTGCTTTGCATGCTTACATACTAGAATTTTACCGTTATTTGCTAGGTTTTATTTTTATTCTTGTTTTATTTGCGGGAGTGTCCGTTCTCTACTCATATTGGGGACAATGTTGAATGCCTTTGGTGGTGGTGGCACTTGGTCAGTGAATTCCTCTATGTTCTTAGACCCTCTTGGACCCATTTCATTGCCATTTCTTTGCCTTCTCTTGATTGTGTTTAATTGTGGCTGTTCTTGCACAAATTTGAGTGTCGGCTGTGCTCAGTACAGATGACTTGAATAATATTCTCAATCGAACAAAAATGAATGTGCAGCTATGATGAGGCCAAATGAAGTTGCATAGTCAATATGTGAACTTTTTGCATCTCGTTGTTATAACCGATTATCAAATTGAGTCTCTTGTGATGAACATTGCACACTAGCGAAAGTGTGGAGTCTTGTTTGACATTGGTGTCAATGCCTTATGTGATGAGCTTACCGTGAACCTTGTATGATGACACCTAGAATTTGCCCCATTGGTCCGGTTGACTAAGTGATGCAAGCTCTTGAAATGATCTAGGGCAACCATTTTAAAAAGTGAAACAATTTGACAATATACCTCTTTTGTGGCCTACCTTGTAAGTGTGTGACCTTTACTTGAACACCCTTTGATCCTTAGCCTTTCCTTGGAAGAAACTTGATGAAATTGTGACCCTTCTTTATCCCTTCACCCATAATCCTTATGAAGTGTGGTTTGCTTGAATAGCTAACTTAGGCCAAAAGCCTAAGTTGGAGGTGTGGTAAAAAGAGAAGGTAAATGAAGAAGTGCAAAGAAGTCCCCATGGTTTTGAGAAAGATGGAACCCCTCCATATAAAAAAATATAAAAAAATGAAAAAGTTTGAAATAAAGTTGTGAAAGTGCAAAAGAAATGGGGTGTCCGGTATTCCATGGAAAGTGAATAATGGGGTGACTATTGAGCATGAATGAAAATGTTGAAGAAAAGGGAAGAAAGTGTTGTTCATACCACATTTCATGAGGATAGTATCCACTGAGCCTAAATGACAATACCTTTACACTTAGCCCCGTTACAAGCCTTGAAAAGACCTTCTTGATCTTGAGTGAGCTGAAGCAAGTGTCGATTGGAAAATAAGGGCAAACCTATGGGTGGAGTCATACATGTGTTAATCCTTGTGAGTGTGAGAATTGCATGTGATTCCGAAACTGTAATGTATTGAACCATTGTGTGTGAATATGGGATCTTTCTTTGTGTGAGGGCATTTGAGTGCCTTTGTTGAGCTTGAACTTGCATTTGAAGCAAGTATTGTGAGCTAGAGAATCTTTGATAGTGGTGAGTCACAAATTAAATTTTTGAGTGCACAATTGATCCTTGCATGAATAAGTTGAGTCTATTTGTGTGCATTCATGATTGAGTCTTGTGTAGCACTGGTTGCGACATCCTTTTTGAACTGTCGAACTTGAGTTTTACTTAAGGACAAACAAAAGTTTAAGTTGGGGGTGTTGATCAGTTTGAGGTTTGAACTCATTTAGGGATTTATTTACAATGATTTAGTGTCCTCAAATGCTTATTTTGTGCAAATAACTGATGCAAAACCCTTGATTTTCAGGTACATGGATTGAGGAACAAAGCTAGGACAGAAATGGGAAATAGAGACAACACGAGCAAAAAAGAGAAGGGAAAAACAAGCTTGATGATCGCCGATGCCACTCGACGACTCACCAAGTTGCCACTCTACCGCCTAAAGTTATAGAACGCTGAGGCTGAATTAGGGGTAGCTTTGGCGAGCAGTATTTCCATTCGGCGTTGGATGACCAGGCCGCCAAAAGTACTGATGGAGATCCAAATAAGTGCTGATGGGAGAGATGAAAGGAAAAATGGCACATCGCGGAATCACTCGGCGATCCCGATCTGGCTCACCTAAAATTACAGTGGTTGGACTAAGAAAAGGTGAAAAATAAAGGCGAGAAGAAGGAAAATCATCGAGTTGCCGAATGGTCGGCGAAGCCTGAATTACCTCGCCGATTCATCCCAAACAACCACACATCAGACTTGCATAAATTGATTTTTACTAGAGAGAAGGTATTCAGAAATGTAAGGAACAAATGATTGAGAGCGAAAACACTACCATTTTGGGTTTCAAGTGATTTTAGCAAGGTGTTTCATTGAGATTTTGTAATAGAGAAGATTTTAGTTGATTTAAACTTTCGAATTTCATTTGCCCAACTATGGAAAATATGGCAGGTGTTGATTTTCATCTTTTCTCCATGATTGGCTAAAACCCTAACCTTGGGGGTTTGACAATATGACCAATCGTTGCATTCTACTAAATGGGTGTTATCGATTAGCAATTGTTGGTGTCAATCTGAAGCGGGTCTAAATTATTATGGTGGTTTAATTTAATTATTACATCGTTGGTGTGATAGATTTCAGAGTTTTGCTCTTGCTCGAGAGAGAAGTACGGAACCAACATAGTAATTTGGCATTCTTAGTAGTGGGTTTTGATGGTTTCAGCTTGAGAAGGTGTAACCCAAAACCCAACCTTTGTATATAGCTCGAAAGAGTAGATTTGATGAGAATGTGGGCTGGTTAGCTTATGGATAGTGTTAAGGTTAGAGAGAATTCAATGAAAATAAAGCAATTGTCCGAGAGAAAGTTATTTTACTTATAGTCCATTATACCCACGACGATTTAGCATTATCGGTAATGATGTACACCCATTAAGTTGAATTTAATAGTGGGTTAGTCAATCCCCCAAGTGTGTTCTAATTATCTGATTGTTTGTTGTTACTACTTTGAATTGTGTTGGTAACGACATCCTGAAGATTTGATTATTAAACTCTTAAGTGTGTGCTGCTCAGCTACAAGTGTCATCATTATACTTTCGTATTTGAATTCAAAGAAAGCTACACTCTGTAGAAATGACCCCAACTCAGTTGGTTGGGTTATATACTGAGTAATGATTGTTGACACTTAGAATTGGATTAAGTGTCCTTGATACGTTAAATCAATAATCAACTCATATATCATCATCCATAAGGGTAACATCTCATACATACCCTCTAAGCATACTTGTGCAATGCATGGATATGATCTCATAATCCCACCCATACTAAGTAAAGCTTCTTAGGTAACTATAGTTCATAATTCATATTCTTGTTCATACTATCATAATGGGGAGTAATCCTTAAACGACATAGATCATGTGAGCTTACCATGGAATCCGGTGTCTACCCTACACCGAAAAGTGGTTGTCCTACTTGCCTAAGGTAGAACCATACTCTTAGCTTAGGTGGATCCACTAGCTAATTACCTATTTGGGCACATAGTTTATGGGATAAAGAGATTGCTTCAAAAAACCCGGACTCAACTAAGGTAGAAGGTTTCCATCTCATGAGATACATACTTTGGGAACCCGAACTCAACTATGGTAAAAGGAACCCATTTGGAAAGCCAGACTCAATTAGTGTAAAAACTTTCATTTGGAAGCCAGACTCAACTATCGTATAAGCTTCCATCTCATATTCATAGCCACTCGGTGCTAAGCATTAATACCCATATATTACATATTAAGTCTTGACTTAAAAATCATATTCATGGAAGAATGTCTTGACACTCAATCCAACATAATTCATACCATACCTCATAGATTCAATCGGTGATAATAGCCTTTGAACCTTAGAATCATCATATTGTGAGCAAAATTTTCGCATCTTATCATATTCATACATAAGTGTGTACATTAGGATAACCTTCCAACAATACAACAACTAGATCACAATCATATCCACTTTACTCTCAAAGTGTTCATAAAGCATATACATAATCTTATAGTCATACATAATTCTCATACTTTGCCCTTCAAAGACCATAGATCATATTCAATCAACACATCTAGAATTACTACATTAGACATGGATAATAACATGATTCAATTAGTTCAATTACTATAGGCATAATCTCATAAGACTCTTCTTTCTACAATTCACCCAGATCATATGGTCATACGTTGGGAATATAGGGATTTCATAGATTATTGGAAGATTTTATCAAAAAACCATTAAAATTCATCAATTCAATCATAATATAAAGTGATTAAATCAATAGAATCGTTTTTGAAAGGAATCTATGACTTGGAGTCAAAACCCTAGCTTATGGGGAATTTCTATCCTTGAAATTCAGTTTTGGAGGGACTCAATGGATGAATAATATCCATAGATAAAGGACTACCATACTTATCTATGAATTCCTATGAAATCTAGTAGAAAAGCTTGCTTCTTCAACCCTACCTGCACCTTCCTTCTTCTTCTTCTTCCTTGGAGTTCTAGAGAGAATTTTTGGAGAGGGTTTGGGTCTTTCTTTTGGGATTTGGGATTATGAGGAAGATGACTTAATTTAGGGGTCTTAAAACTATATATAGTTAGTCTAATTTAGTGTAAAATGGCGTTACTTAGTATTAATTAAAAATGGAAAACCCAAAAGTGCCCTTAGGTGTAACTGCAGAAAGGCATTTTCCAAGCCCACCCACGACCCATCACAGACGGACCGTAGTAGGACCCAAGGCCTATGCCTGCACCCACGGCCCAAGGTGGTGAACGTGGTCTGGGGTTCAGAGGCCTTGTTTCACGGATGCCTACCCACGAGGCGTGGGAGGACCTTCGGGGCGTGAGTCACCCTTCGTGGGTTACTGCCAGGAAACTTTTTAGGGTCCTCCTCAAGGACCCATGGTTGGTCCTTGGGGGTCGTACCTGGATGTTCTAACATGAAACCCTATATTTTTAGGTACGGGGAAGTACGTTTACGACTCTAACCCTCATGTTAAGCTCTAGTTTAGCCTAATAGTTTCTGGAGTGTTACATTATCTCCCCCTTGAGAACATTCGTCCTCGAATGATGATCTATACACCTTACGGAAATAAATACTAAAAACTAGCAGCCCAACATGCATGAAACACTAAAATAATGCACAATTCAAAGGAGGAAACTTCAAATCTATCTACAGCATAATCAATGCAACACACGGAAGTAGGAACTACATCTAACATACCATTATGCATGAAAATTCAACATTTCTCATATTCATAGGAGGAACTACCTTCTGCAACTAAAAGCATGCTCAACACAATATCACGGAGCTAATATGCAATTGCTCGTAAAAGCATACTAAAGCATGTTCATCAACTCATCTCATGAAGTCAAATAGGCAACTCATACTAAATGCACAACAACATGAGGAACATAAATCATAAAATGCATTTTCTTACTAAACATGAATTTTTCAAGAACATGCATAACATAAGGAAATCATGGAAAAGCTCATATAACACCCATGACTCACAAAACACTAAAAATCAAGAGGAACTACTTACCTCAAGCTTTAATAGGAGTAGAAGGAAAAAAATGAGGATATCGGGACTTCATATCAGCCTCGGCCTCCCAAGTAGCACCCTTAACTAAATGATTTCTCCATAACATCTTTACGAAAGCTATTTCCTTGTTTCTCAATCTCTTGACTTGCTTGTGTAGGATCTCTACCGGAACCTCTTCATAGGGAAGGCTTTCATCAACTCCCAACCCTTCTAAGGGAATATTGGATGTGAGATCTCCAATGCACTTCTTAAGCATAGAAACATGGAATATCGGATGGACCGGGGCCAACTCATTTGGCAAATCCAACTCATAAGCAACTTTCCCAATACATTTCAAAATTTTATATGGGCCTACATACCGGGGAATAAGTTTCCCTTTCTTACCAAATCTATTCACACCCTTCATGGGTGAGATTTTCAAATAGACCCAATCATTAAATTCAAATTCTAGATCCCTCCTTCTCACATCGGTATAAGATTTTTGTCTACTTTGAGCCGTTCTCAACCTATCTCTAATGACTTTCTCAATGGCTTCATAAATCAATTCGGGACTAATAAGAGCAATTTCACCCACCACAAACCAATGAACCGTAGACCTACATCTCCTACCATACAAGGCTTCAAAGGGAGCCATACCGATACTAGAATGATAACTATTATTGTAGGTAAATTCTAATAATGGCAAGTGGTCATCCCAATTACCCTTGAAATCTGTAAAACATGCCCTCAACATATCTTCTAATGTTTGGATGGTACGCTCCGCTTCCCCATCAGTTTGGGGATGAAAATTCGTGCCAAGCTTAAACTTAGTACCAAGCCCTTTTTGGAATGACTTCCAAAAATGTGAAGTAAATTGAGTACCTCGATCCGAAAAAATAGATAAAGGGACCCCATGCAACTTCACTATCTCACTTATACAACTTGGCATAGTCTTCCGCCGAATGAGAAACCTTGATGGGAATAAAGTGAGCTGATTTTGTCATCCTATCTATAATGACACAAATAGAATCATGTTGCCTTCGAGAGCGAAGCGAACCCAGAATAAAGTCCATATTAAGATCTTCCCACTTCCAAGTGGGAATACTTATATTTTGGGACAAGCCTTCCGGTCTTTGATGCTTAACATTAACTTGTTCATAATTAGGACATCTGGTTACAAATCCCGCAATATCTCTCTTCATACCATTCCACCAATAGACTTCCCTTATATCACGGTACATCTTGGTGGCTCCTGAATGAATAAAATACCGAGAACTATGAGCTTCCTCTAAAATTTGATACCTCAAACCATCAACATCCGAAACATATAACCGACCTTGGTACCTAAGTACCCCATCCCCCCCCTTGGGAGAAAGCCTCAACAGACTTCTTGAGTATCGACTGTTTCAGCTCAACTAATATAGGATCAAGACCTTGTTTAGACTTCACATCCATTACAAAGGACGATTCGAAACCATCATGGAACATGACACCACCCTTGGTGGAATCCACAGTTGGACACCTAGTCGGGCCAATCTATGCACCTCACGAACCAATTCTTTCTTTTAATCCTCGACATAAACCACACTACCCATGGATAATCTTCTGAGTGCATCCGCTACAACATTAACTTTGCCGAGGTGGTAAAGGACACTCATGTCATAGTCCTTCAAAAGTTCTAACCACCTTCTTTGTAGGAGATTCAAGTCCTTTTGACTAAACACATATTGAAGAATCTTGTGATCGGTGAAAACATCAACATGGACTCCATACAAGTAATATCTCCATATTTTCAAGGCAAATACCACCACCGCTAATTCTAGTTCATGGGTAGGACAATTCTTCTCATGTACTTTAAGTTACATTGAAGCATAGGCAATCACTTTACTATTTTTCATGAGGACACATCCCAACCCCACTCTAGAGGCATCGCATTATACAACAAAACCACCCGTACCTTCCAGTAAGGTAAAAAACGGAGCGAATGTAAGTATATCTTTCAACCCTTGGAAGCTTTTCTCACAAGCCTCCGACCACTCAAACTTAGCTTTCTTTTGAGTCAAAGCCGTCAACGGAGAAGCAATGGAGGAAAACCCCTCAACAAACCTCCTATAGTAACCGGCCAAACCCAAAAAGCTTCTAATGTCGGAAGGTTCTGGAGTTAGAGGTCTAGGCCAACTCTTGACCGCATCTGTCTTCTTAGGATCTACCTCAATACCCTTGCTTGACACAATATGACCAAGGAAAGCTACAGACCTTAACCAAAACTCACACTTGCTAAAGTTTGCGAAAAGTTGTTGGTCCTTAAGAACTTGTAACATAATCCTCAAATGGTCCACATGATCATTTTCACTCTTTGAGTAGATCAAAATATCATTGATAAACACAATCACAAACATTTCTAGGTATTGCCTAAACACTCTATTCATGAAGTCCATAAACACCGCCGGAGAATTATTTAACCCAAGTGACATTATCACAAACTCATAGGGACCATACTGGGTTCTGAAGGCCGTATTTGGAATATCAACCCCTCTCACCCTTAATTGGTGATAAAC
This sequence comes from Solanum raphanifolium, assembly GCA_036250405.1. Classification (NCBI taxonomy): domain Eukaryota; kingdom Viridiplantae; phylum Streptophyta; class Magnoliopsida; order Solanales; family Solanaceae; genus Solanum; species Solanum raphanifolium. The sequence continues at coordinate 12,258 of JAJOOE010002260.1, forward strand.
TGAATGAAGATCAATCTTAGAGAAATAGCTAGCCCCTTGTAATTGGTCAAATAAATCATCAATTCTCAGAAAGGGATATTTATTCTTGATGGTCACTTTATTCAATTGAGGATAATCAATGCACATTCTAAGAGACCCATCATTCTTTCTAACAAACAACACTGAGGCACCCCATAAAGAGATACTCAGTCGGACAAAACCCTTGTCTAACTAATCCTTTAGTTGCTCTTTCAACTCTTTCAACTTGGCCGGAGCCATTCTATAAGGAGGAATGGAGATAGGTTGCGTATCTGGTAAAAGGTCAATACCAAAATCTATTTCACTCGAGAGGAGTATCGGGTAAATCATCGGGAAAACTTTTGGAAACTCATTCACTATTGGAACAGACTCTAGATAAGGGGTTTTAGACTCAACATCCAACATCCATCACCCTAACAAGATGGTAAATACACCCTTTAGAATCATCTTCCTAGCTTTAAGGTAAGAGACAAATTGACCTATAGGTATAGAATTTCCCCCTTTCCACTCTAAGATAGGCTCATTTGGAAATTGGAATCTAACCACCCGAGTCCTACAATATATAGAGGTATAACATGCATGCAACCAATCCATACCAAAAATCACATCGAAGTCTAACATGTATAATTCCAGCAAATCCACCTAAGTAACGCTATGGAACAAGGAAATGAGAAAACTTCTATAGACTCTTTTAGCAACCACCAAGTCACCAACTAAGGCAGAGACCGAAAAAGGTTCTAGTAACACTTCGTGGAGTATTTCAAACTTCATGGCCACGAAAGGTGTCACAAAGGAAAAATTAGCACCGGGGTCTAACAAAGCATATACATCAATAAAAAAGACTTTTAACATATCAATCACCACATTTGGGGAGCTCTCTTGGTCACCTCAGGATTGAATAGCTTAAAAATGGTTTTCTTTTTAAGCATTTGAGTTTGAACCGCTTGGAGGAGCTTGCTTATCTTCCCTTACCTTAACCTTGAGAATTGGACAATCTCTTATCTTGTGGCCAACCTTCCCACAACTGAAACACCCATTGGTACCAACAAGGCACTTGCCATCATGCTTTCTTCCACATTTTGCACAATTAGGCCTAGCAACATAAGAACCATCACTATTACCTACTTGAGGTTTAGGGTTGGAAATCCTGTCCTTATTTACCCTTGGAGAACTAGAGGAGCCTTGGTTGGAGAACCTTTGTCTAAACCTTGGTCGACCCTGTCCATCAGATCTAGCATTGGAAAAGTTTCCATCACCGGTTCTAGCTCTTTTCGCCTCTCTATTCTTTTTCTTGAGTCTTGATTCCTCAATTATTTGAGCATACACCATAAGCCTTGAGATATCCGTGTCATGATGGAGCATTTTCGTACGACATTCTTCTTCAATCAAGTTGGACACACCCGCCAAAACTGTACTCATCTCATCCTTCAGATCCACCACCATAGATGGAACATACTTGGATAGTTGGGTGAATTTCAAGGCATACTCCTTAACACTCATGCTACCTTGCCTAAGGTTAATGAATTCTTCCACCTTATCTTCCCTCAACTCTTGGGGAAAGAATCTATAAAGAAATGTTGATTTAAACTCTTCCCATTCTATGAGACCCACTCCTACGAGCTTATTGTTCTTCCATTATTTATACCATACTTGTGCCACACTTTTCAATTGGTAAGGGGCCAACTCCACTTTCTCTACCGAAGTCACCCCTATAATATCAAGTATCTTATAAACCTCCGCCATAAATTCTTGAGGGTCCTCTTCCACTTTGGAGCCATGTAACTCGGAGGGTTTATTCTAGCAAAATCCTTAACCCTTGAAGCAACCGAATTCACATTAGGATTCACCAGAGCTACACTTTCTCTATTGGCTTGAGCCATCACGACTTGAATCAACATTTGGATAGTAGACCTAAACTTTGCATGGGTATCATTCTCAACCACAGGATCAACCAGAGCTTGATTAGCTTAAGGAGGAGCTCCTTCATTCACATTGTCACCCTCCATTCTTCCTACATTAGCCCTTTATCTATTCATTTCCTAAAGACACAAGAGAATGATTATGAGAGGGACTTTATAGAGTTAAACTCTAAGGTACGACTTAAGCGTAATGAAAGAAGTGAAATTTCCTAAACATCTTATAGCATCTCATTCATAAATGTGGCGCGCTTCACACTCATTCACAAGACTCTACTAGACATGACTTATGATACATCATCCTAAAATCATTCTAAACCTTGTGCTCTAATTACCAAATTTTTCACGACCCAAGGGTACCCCTAGACGTAACAAGGCACATAGAACCCCGAAAACCACTTAGCATATCATAACATAAGCATAGAACAATAAAGAGTAAAAATGCATTTCAAGTCCAAAATTTTCATAAAGGAAAGCGGAAGTCTAGACTTGTCTCCATTAGCCATCTATTACAATTCTTGAATCAAAAAGGGTCACATCTCATAAAACATAATCCGAAAGTCAAATACAAGAATGAAACTACTAAATGAAGATATCCATCCTCGAATCATGAGGACTTTCCAACAAGCAAGGAGAAATGATCAATTCCAACCTCTAGCCAAAATGGGGACCACCTCGAGAACCGAACCCTACACTTGCGGTAAATGTAGGAAAATATGGGTTAGTACAAAAATGCACCAAGTATAATAGCCATGCATAAAATCATGAAAACATGCTAAAAGGGACAGTTTAGTTAAATTCATGCAATTTACTAAGTTAAAGCATCATTTTGAAGATAATGAAAAAGCATAAGTCATAAATATAATCAACTCATATAGCATCATCTCATAAGGGGAACATCACATACATACCCTCAAAGCATACTTGTGCAATCAATGGATAAGATCCCTTATTCCCATCCATACTAAGTAAAGCTTCTTAGGTAACTATAGTTCATCATTCATCTTCTTGTTCATACTTTCATAATAGGGAATACGCCTTAACCGACATAGACCATGTGAGATTACCATGGAATCTGGTGTCTACCCCACACCGAAAAGAGATTGCCCATCTTTTGAGAAAGTAAAGTGATCATGACTTTGATGTAATTGTGGTGTTATTGAAAGTCTATTCTCACTCACACACACCTAGACATGATGATTCCATGATTATGATGATATTATTGAGTTGATTGAAATTTCATTCTCATAAACACATAATGTGTATAATGTGAAAGTTTCCCTCACATATTAAAGATTCTAGGTTGAAAGTTAGTTCTCACCTAATTGAATCTATCATGAAGATCTTAGGTTGAAAGTCCATTCTCACCTAATGAATCTATGAGCTATCTCCATGAATTGTGTTGGATGGAGGGTAAGATACTCCTTCATGCTTGTAAATTCAATGCAAGACTAAACATATATTAATGGAAAGTTATGCCTAGCATCGAGTGGATATTGAATTTTAGATAGAGGCTCTCCCATCAATTCCAAAGGCCGGGTCATCTAAAGTAATCTCATGAGATGGAAGCTCCCCCGTCAATATGATAGGTTTAGGGTTTCTAGTAGCAATCTCCTTATCCCATACCTACGTGCCCCCGTAGGTTATTTAGCCATTGGATTCACTTCCAATCTAATACATTTTGGTTCTACCTTAGGCGAGTAGGACACCTCTTTTCGGTGTGGGGCATGACACCGGATTCCATGCAAGCTCACATGGTGTATGTCGGTTAAGGCTAATTCCCACAAGGTCAAGTCTAGGATGTACTATGGCTATTCAAGGAGTTCTACTTAGTATAGGTGGGGGTATGGGACTTCATCTATGCATTGCACAAGTAGGCTTTGAGAGTAGTTATGGTTGGTTCCTATTTGTCAATATGACTCATGTAATGAATGTGCTTGTGCCTAAATGGTAATTGCATTTGATGTCAAGGCTACTTGTAATGTTGCATGTTAACTTGGGATTATTTCTATGAGTTGCTTCTGTTGATGTGGTTGACTAAAAGTGAATGTTTCTTAGTCTATGAGAGATAGTCTAAGGATGATATTAAAAGAGGGTAAACATGAATGAGGATCTAAAGTTACTTGCTTAGTGTAGGTGGGATTATAGGGTCTTACCTATGCATTGCACAAGCTTTCCTTGAGGTGGCTCATGAAGTGTTGCTCACATGTCATGTTAACACTAGATTGCATTTACTATGTATATGTTCCTAATGGTATCTCTTGTGTGCACTAGTTGTGATTGTTGTCTACCATGCTATGGTCTATGTTACCCCATGATGTCTTGTATGCTTATAATTGTGTTTTAGCACTATTTTCCCAAATTATGGTTTTAAACTAGGAAAGTGCATGCATTCAAAAAAAATGTCCCTTTTAGCATGTTTTCGAAGGTTTTTCTTATATGGCTATCATACTTAGTACATATTTGTGCTAACCCATAATTCTTCTAAATTTTTACAAAGTGTAGGGTTTGGAGACTTGAGTACTATTCTTGGAAGATAGGTATCTAAGGTGCATGGAGTTAAAGATTTGGTGAGTCCTCATAGCTTCGAGAACAAACCTATTATTACCTTTATGTGTTTTGTTTTACTTTTAGAGATTTTGTATGGTCGATGTCCCTAAGTGTTATTCAAGTGTCGTAGATGGTTTGAGACATAGTGTCATAGACTTCTGCCTACTTTTATAAAAGACATCGATTGTAAAGTAAAATTTTAAATTTCCACAAACTTTCCTATGTTCTTATGGTTTGATGTGCTAGAGGCTTGTATAAGGATCTTCAGAGTTTTGTACGCCGTGTTACGTCTAGGGGTTACTCTCAGGTGGTAACAAACTTGGTAACAGAGCACAAGATTTTGGGATTGGTTTAGGATGTCTCATACCACATCTAATAGAGTCTTGTTCATAGTGTGAAGCGGGCCACATTTATGAATAGGAGGCAATTGGATGTTAGGAAAATCTCACTTCTTCATTCTCCAAGTCGTGCCATAGAGCTTAATTCTATAATGTCTTTCTCCTATTTCACGACCCATACTCGACCCCTAAGGGGTCTCATACAAGCCCTTAGCATAATCATGGACATAAGTAAATAGAAATGATGTGAAATTTAATTTTTTTTTGCAATAGAAGTCTTTTTCAAAAAACAAAATATAAGAGTCTAGACCTTGTCTCAAAGGAACCATCTAATACAATCGAATACAATCTTAGGGACATAGCCCTTTACATCATAGTCTTGAAAATGGAAAGTACAAAAGGAAAAAGATATGAATAATGTCTTGTCCTCGAACCATGATGACTCACCAAGCTTGGAGAATAGTCAACCCAAGCTTTACTTGAAAGGAGAAGTATACCTCAACGACCGTAACCTACACTTATAAGAAAATGTAGAAAATATGGGTTAGGACAAATAATGTACTAACTATGGAAGCCATGCATAGAAAATCCTTAAAACATGCATAAAAGGGACATTTAGTTGAAATCATGCCTTATAAACTTTAAAAGCCATCATGCACATTTAATGTAATTACGTAGTCAAACCATATCATATACAACCCTAGATTACCATAATCATGCATAACATACCTTGACCTCATCCATAGCCAACACTCATAGACAATGAGTCATTCATGTTCATATCTTATAATAAGTAAAATCACTCCTAGTAACAATTCATATCTTGCATACATAGTTTCATAGATCTTTATAGCATAAGGAAACCACACCATAACCCCATATAAGTCCACTTGTGCAATGTATAAATGAAGTCCCATAGCCCTACTCACTCTAAGTAAAGCTCATTAAGAAGTCATAAGTATAGGTCATGTTCATATTCATAATTCCTATTCATAGTTCATGTAAATCATGCATTATCTCATAAAGCATCATGTCATAAAAGAACATACCACAATCACTCTCAAAGCCTACTTGTGCAATGCATGAATGAAGTCCCATACCCCCATTCATACAAAATAGAACCTCTCAAGTAATCATAGTACATAACTCATGTTCTTGTTCATAGTTCATATTCTTGTTCTTGTCATGTCATGGATCATGTTCTTGTTATGTAGGGAAATATAGCCTTAACCGACATACATCATGTGAGCTACATGGAATCTAGTTTCATGCCCCCACACCGAAAAGAGGTGTCCTACTTGCCTAAGGTAGAACCAACTTGTTTAGCATTTAGGGAGATCCACTAGCTAAAGACCTATGTGGACACATAGTTATGGGATAAGGAGATTGATACTAGAAACCCGGACTAACTGATGTAAAAGTTTTCCATCTCATGAGATAACCATATTGGGAAGATGGACTAACTGACGTAAAAGTTTCCATCTCATATTCATATCGACTCGGTGCTAAGCTTAATTCCCTATAATCTTTAAGTTAAGTCTTTACTTTAGATTCACGTTTATGGAAGAATGCCTAGCACTCACACCAACATAGTATCGTGGTAGCTCATGGATTAATTAGGTGAGAATGTCCTTTCAACCTTAGAATCATTAATACGTGAGCAAACCTTTCACATCATGTTCATAGTGTTTCATGAGAATAACCTTCCAATAAACATAACAATAATATCATAATCATGGACTTTTCATGCATAGTCATGTGTAAGGTTATGGGGGAAGGGTCTTGCAACAATACCACAATTACACAATAGTCATAGGATCATCACTATCTAAGTGAATCATGAGTTCATATAAAATCCTCATCAACATGTACAAACCCTAACAAATTGCCCTTCAAGTCTATGAATCAAACTCAACCCAAACTTATAGAATTACTAGCTTAGATAGGGGAATAATGATTCAATAACTCAATTAACATAAACATAATCAATTGACATGCTTCCTTAATCAATCAACACACACCATAGTTCACAATTTAGAAAGATGGGGGATTCATGGGTCCAAGGGGGAATTCCATCATAATTCAACAATAATCCATTAATCCAATCGTAATTCATCATAATCAGCCATAATTAAAAAACTAAAAACGTTTGGGAAGAAGACCCATGACATAGATTGAAACCCTAGGTTTTTAGGGGAAATTGGAATCTTAAAAACCAAGTTTGAAAGGGCTCTATGGGTGGAAACTACCCATAGATGAAAAACCACCATACCTTAGGTTGATTTCCACAAGAAATTGGAGAATAAATGATACTTCTTGAACCCTAAGCTTGACCCTGTTCTTACTCTTCAATGGAGTCTTAGAGAGAGAAATATTGGAGAGGGGAGTTCGTTTTTAGTTTGAGTCTTGTGAATTATGAGGTGTTAAAGAGGTGGTTAATGGTTAATAACTACTTATATATGTATAAATAACTAATATAAACTGTCCCCACCCTTGAATAATTAAAATAGAATTTGCCTAAATTAATACACCCTTGGCCGAAACATGAGACAGCTTTACAGACCCCATCCATGACCCCTACCCACGAGGCGTGGATGGACCCACGGACCGTAATGGTCACTCTAAGGTTGGATCATAGGCTTATCATTTTGGCCAGGGTTCAGGCCTCACTCACAAGACGTCACCCACGGGGTGTGAGTGGGTCTACAGGCCGTACTGCATGCTCGTGGTTCCTTTCAGAAACTTGGAGATTTGGGGGAGGTCTAGCCTCGACTCACGGGGTGTAGGTGCCCATTTCGTGGGTGAATGCCTTTAGGTAGCTTTTTGGCTACAAACCAAGGCCCTCCTCTAGGACCCTTGGTTGGTCCTTGGGGGGGGGGGTTATGCCTTGACGTTTAGGTCCTAACACACTTGTACTAACTTAGGGAGGTTATTTTAGGACTCGAATCTTTACGTTTAACCTCGTTTAGGCTACTAATTTACTTGTTAGTCTCTAGCTTAGTTCGTTAGATTTCCGGGGTGTTACATTATCTCCCCCTTGGAAGCATTCGTCCTCGAATGATGATCTAGACACCAAACTAATTTAGAAACTCGAGACTAGTATCCCATCATGCATGAATCATCAACAATGTGCACAACTTACAAATGCACTATTCACTTCATGCACTATTCAAAAGGAGGAAACCTCAACTCCATTTCAAATCATGGCCAATGCAATACAAGAAAGTAGGAACTACATCTACCAACCCAATATGCATGAAATGCAACATTTCTCATGTTCATAGGAGGAACTACCTTCTCCAACTCAAAACAAGCTTAACACAACATCATGGAGCCAATGTGCTATTGCATTTCAAGCATAACCAAGCATGTTCAACAAATCACCTCATGAATTCAAATATGCCATCATCATACTAAAATGCACAGTCAACATGAGTAATATATGAATCATGAAAGCTCAATTCACATTAAACATGAATTTTATCAACAACATAAACAACATAAGGAAATCATGGAAAAACTCATACAACACACATGACTCCCAAAACACCAAAACTCAAGAGGAACTACTTACCTCAAGCTTGAATAGGAGTACAACTAAAAATATGAGGATAGCGGGACTTTATATCGTCCTTGACCTCCCATGTATCACCCTCAACTAAATGATTCCTCCATAAAACCTTAACGAAAGCTACTTCCTTGTTTCTCAACCTTTTCACTTGCCGGTCCAAAAATTCCACCGAAACTTCCTCATAGGATAGATTCTCATCAACTCCTAAACCCTCTATAGGAATGATGAATACCGGATCACCAATACACTTCTTAATCATGGAAACATGAAATACTGGGTGAACCGGAGCTAATTCATTTGGCAGGTCTAATTCATAGGAACCCTTCCCAATACATTTCAAGATTTGATATGGGCCTACATACCGGGGACTAAGTTTCCCCTTCTTACCAAACCTTATCACACCCTTCATCGGTCAGATTTTCAAGTAGAACCAATCACCAATTTCAAATTCTAGATCCCTCTTTCAAACACAGGCATATGAGTTTTGCTGACTTTGGGCCGTGTTCAACCTCTCTCTAATGAGTCAAAAAATTTCAATGGCCTCATAAACTAGTTCGGGACCAATTAGAGCAAATTCACCTACTTCAAACCAACCAACCGGAGATCTACACCTCCTACCATATAGTGCTTCAAACGGAGCCATGGCAATATTTGAGTGGTAACTATTGTTGTAGGCAAACTCATCAACACTAGATGGTCATCCCAATTACCTTGAAAATCTATGACACACGCCCTCAACATATCCTCTATGGTTTGAATGGTGCATTCTGCTTGCCATCCGTTTGAGCGTGGAAAGCGGTACTAAGCTTAACATTTGTACTAAGCCCTTTTTGGAATGCCTTCCAAAAATGTGAAGTAAATTGAGTTCCCCGATCCAAAATAATAGACAAAGAAACCCCATGCAACTTCACTATTTCCTTGAAGTATAATTTGGCATAGTCTTCCACCGAATAAGAAACCTTGACAGGAATGAAGTGGGCTGATTTTGTCATCCTATCCACAAAGACCCAAAAGGAATCATGTTGGCTTCAGTACGTGGCAAACCAACAACAAAGTTCATATTCACATCCTTCCACTTCCAAGTGGGAATATCTATATATTGGGACAAACCTCCCAGTTTTAGGTGTTCGGCCTTAACTTGCTGGCAATTCGAACATTTGACCACAAAACTAGCTATATCTTTCTTCATGCAATTCCACCAATAGATTTCCCGTAGATCACGATACATCTTGGTGGGTCCCAGATGAATAGAATACCGCGGATGTTAATAGCTTAAGAGAGCACTCATAATCTACCTTGGTACCTAAGCCCCCCATCTCCCCCTTGGGAGAAAGCCTCAACAGACTTGTTGAGTACCGACTCTTTCAACTCCATTAATATGGGATTATAAGTATTTTTTTAGACTTCACATCAACCACAAAGGATGATTTAGAACTATGATGGACCATGACACCACCTTTGGTGGAATCCACTAGTTGGACACCTAACCGGGCCTCCCTATGCCTATCACGAACCAATTCCTTTTTCTAATCTTCTACACGAGCCACACTAGCCATAGACATTCGACTTAAGGCATCCGCAACTACATTGGCCTTGCCAGGGTGGTAAAAGACACTCATGTCATAATCCTGTAAAAGTTCTAACAACCTTCTTTGTTGGAGATTCAAGTCTTTTTGGGTAAACACATATTGAAGACTCTTGTGATCGGTGAAAACATCTACGTGGACCTCATATAGGTAGTGCCTTCATATTTTCAAGGCAAACACCAGCGCTGCTAATTCAAGATCATGAGTTGGATAATTTTTTTCATGTACCTTGAGTTGCCTCGAAACATAGGTAATTAGTTTACCATGTTGCATAAGGACACATCCCAAACCCACTCGAGAAGCGTCACAATATACCAAAAACCCCTCGGTACCCTCCGGTAGGGTCAACATCGGAGCGGAAGTAAGTTTATCTTTCAATTCTTGGAAGCTTTTCTCACAAGTCTCTAACCATACAAACTTAGCTTTCTTTTGAGTCAAAGTAGTTAATGCAGAAACAATGGAGGAAAAAGCCTCAACAAACCTCCTATAATAATCGGCCAAACCCAAAAAGCTTCTAAAATCGATAGGAGTTAGAGGTCTAGGCCAACTCTTTACCGCATCCGTTTTCTTAGGATCTACCTCAATACCCATGATCGACACAATATGACTAAGGAAGGAAACCGACCTTAGCCAAAACTCACACTTACTAAACTTAGCATATAATTGGTGGTCTTTAAGGACTTGCAATACGATCCTCAAATGATTCATATGTTCACCCTCACTCCTTGAATAGATCAATATATCGTCAATAAAAACGATCACAAATGTATCAATGTATTACCTAAACACCATATTCATTAGGTCCATAAATCCCGCCGGGCTTTGGTTAAACCAAAAGACATTACTAGAAATTCATAGTGACCATATCTTGTTCGGAAGTCCGTCTTGGGAATGTCAACCCCTCTTACCCTTAGTTGGTGATAGCCCGAACATAGGTCAATCTTCGAAAAGTAACTTGCCCCTTGGAGTAGGTCAAATGAATCGTCAATTCTAGGAAGAGGGTATTTATTCTTTATGGTTACCTTGTTTAATTGGTGGTAGTAAATACACATCCTAAGGGACCCATCCTTCTTCTTTAGGAATAATACCGGAGCACCCTATGGAGAGATGCTTGGTTGAATAAAACCTTTGTCTAACAAATCCTTGAGTTGCTCCTTCAACTCTTTCAATTCAGTCGGAGCCATTCAATAAGGAGGAATGGATATAGGTTGAGTATCAGGCAAGAGATCAATTTCAAAGTCTATTTCCAGTTCGGGAGGAATGTCGGGCAAGTAATCGGGAAAGACTTCCGGAAACTCGCTCACCACGGGGACCGACTCTAAGGAAGGGGTTTTGGACTCAACATCCATAACCCTAACAATATGATAGATACACACCTTGGAGATCATTTTCCTAGATTTTAGACAAGAAACAAATCAACCACTAGGGATTGAATTTCCCCCCTTCTATTCTAAAGTAGGCTCATTTGGGAATTGAAACTTAACCACCTGAGTCCTACAATCAATAGATGCATAATATGCATGCAACCAATCCATACGCAAAATGACATCAAAGTCTAACATGTCTAATTCTATCAAATCAACCAATGTGACTTTATGAGACAAATAAATAGGACAACTCCTATAGACTCTTTTTGCCACTATCGAGTCACCAACCGGGGTAGACACCGAAGAAGGCTCTAATAACTCTTCGGGGAGTATTTTTAAAATTTCATAGCCATAAATGGTGTAACAAATGAAAAAGGTCAAAAAATGCATAAACATCAATAGAAAATACTTGCAACATACATGTCACCACATTTGGGAATCTCTCTTGGTCACCTCAAAATTGAAGAGCATAAAAGCGATTTTTTCTTGGGATCATCGGGGTTGGAACCACTAAGAAGGGATTGTTTGCCCTCTCTTTCTTGAACCTTTAGCATGGGACAATCTCTCACCATATGAACACTCTTTCCACAATTAAAACACCCATCCGTGCCAACAAGGCACTTACCATAATGATTTTTGCCACACTTGGCACAAGTAGGCCTTGTCATAGAAGATCCACCACTATTGCCTCCTTGAGGCTTAGGGTTAGGCACCCTATCCGTTTTAACCCTTGGAGTACTAGAGGAGCCTTGGTTGGAGAACCTTCTCTTGAACCTTGGTCGCCCTTGACCCTCAAACTTACTCTTGGAAGAATTCCCATCATCGGTCCTTGCTCTCTTCACCTCCCTATTCTTCTTCCTAAGCTTTGTGTCCTCAACTTGTTGAGCATAAGCCATTAGATGGGAGATGTCTATATTATCATGTAGCATTGTTGCACGACATTCTTCCTCAATCAAGTTGGACACACTGGTCACAAAGTGACTCATCTCATCCCTCGGATTTGCCACTAAGGACGGAGCATACTTGGACAACTTAGTGAATTTTAGAGAATATTCTTGAGCACTCATACCTCCTTGACAAAGGTTGATAAATTCGTCCACCTTTGCTTCCCTCTTCTCTCGAGGAAAGAAACTATCAAGGAATGCTTTCTTGAACACATCCCAATCAATGGGACCTACTTCAACCGGCCTATTACCCTTCCATTGAGTATATCATACTTGGGCCATATCCTTCAATTTATAAGAAGATAGTTCTGCTTTCTCAATAGAAGTCACCCACATAGCATCAATCATCTTATAGACGTCTTCCATAAAATCTTGTGGATCTTCACCAACTTTAGAACCAAAGAACATAGGAGGGCTCATTCTTGTGAAGTCTCTCAACCTTGAAGCCATGGTGTTCATATTAGGGTTCACACGGGGCCTAACATCCCTATTTTCTTGAGCCGTCATAGTTTGAGCTTGAGTAGTCATGGCTTGAGCTTGAGCCGTCATGACTTGAGTCAATGTTAGAAAAGCCACCCTAATTTCCACATCCGTCATAATCGGAGGATCAATTGCAGATTAGTCATCTTGAGGAGCTTGGTTTCCTTGAGGGACTCCTTGATTCACATTCTCCTCTTCCGTCCTTCTTGTGGTCTCCCTTCTTGTATTCATATCCAATAGACACAAGAGAAGAGTTAGGAAAAACACTTCATAGAGTTAAAACTCTTAGGTACGATTAAAGAGTAATGAAAGAAGTGAAATTTCCTAAACATCTTATAGCCTCTCATTGATAAGTGTGGCGCGCTTCACACTCAAAAACAAGAATCTACTAGTCGTGGTTCATGAGACATCATCCTAGAATCATTCTAAACCTTGTACTCTGATTACAAAGTTTGTCACAACCCAAGGGTACCCCTTAGATGTAACACGGCGTACTCGACCCCAAAGGGGTATCATATAAGCCCTTAGCATAATCATGACCATAAGTAAATAGAAATGATGCAGAATTTAAAATACTTTACAATAGAAGTCTTTTTTATAAAAGGAATATAAGAGTCTAGACCTTGTCTCAAAGGAACCATCTAATACAATCGAATGCAATCTTAGGGACATAGCCCTTTACATCATAGTCTTGAAAATGGAAAGTACAAAAGGAACTAGAAATGAATAATGTCTTGCTCTCGAACCATGAGGACGCACCTAGCTTGGAGAATAGTCAACCCAAGCTTTACTTGAAAGAAGAAGTATACCTCAACGACCGGAACCTACACTGATAAGAAAATGTAGAAAATATGGGTTAGCACAAATAATGTACTAAGTATGGAAGCCACGCATAAAAAAATCCTTAAAACATGCATAAAAGGGACATTTAGTTGAAATCATGCCTTTATCAAGTTTAAAATCCATCCTGCACTTTTAGAGTAATTACATAGTCAAACCATATCATAAGCAACCCTAGGTTACCATAATCATGCATAACTTACCTTGACCTCATCCATAGCCAACACTCATAGACAAGGAGTCATTCATGTTCATATCTTATAATAAGTAAAGTCACTCTTAGTAACAATTCATAGTTTCATATATCTTCATAGCATAAGGAAACCACACCATAACCCCTATAAGTCCACTTGTACAATGTATAAGTGAGGTCCCATACCCCCACTCACACTAAGTAAAGCTCATTAAGAAGTCATAAGTATAGCTCATGTTCATATTCATAGTTCATGTAAAGCGTGAATTAACTCATAAAACATCATGTCACAAAAGAACATACCACAATTACTCTCAAAGCCTACTTGTGCAATGCATGAATGAAGTCCCATACCCCCAATCATACTAAGAAGAACCTCTCAAGTAATCATAGTGCATAACTCATGTTCATATTTCATATTCTTGTTCTTGTCATGTCATGGATCATGTTCTTTTCATGTAGGGAAATATAGCCTTAAATGACATAGACCATGTGAGCTACATGGAATCCGGTGTCATGCCCCACACCGAAAAGAGGTGTCCTACTTGCCTAAGGTAGAACTAACTTGTTTAGCATTTAGGTGGATCCACTAGCTAAAGACCTATGTGGACACATAGTTATGGAATAAAGAGATTGCTACTAGAAACCCAGACTAACTGAGGTAAAAGTTTTCCATCTCATGAGATAAGCATATTGGGAAGCCGGACTAATTGACGTAAAAGCTTCCATCTCATATTCATATCCACTCGGTGCTAAGCTTAATTCCCTTTAATCTTTAAATTAAGTCTTTACTTTAGATTCATGGTTATGGAAGAATACCTATCACTCAAACCAACATAGTATCATGGTAGCTCATGGATTCATTAGGTGAGAATCTCCTTTCAACCTTAGAATCATTAATACGTGAGTAAACCTTTCACATGATGTTCATAGTTTTTCTTGAGAATAACCTTTCAATCAACACAATAATAATATCATAATTATAGAACTTTCATGCATAGTCATGTGTAAGAGTATGGGGGAAGGGTCTTGCAACAATACCATAATTACACAATAGTCATAAGATCATCACTATCTAAGTGAATCACCAGTTCATATACAATCCTCATCACCATGTACAAACCCTAACAATTTTCCCTTCAAGGATATGAATCAAACTCAACCCAAACTTATAGAATTACTACCTTAGATAGGGTAATATAATGATTCAATAACTCAATTAGCATAAACATAATCAATTGAAATGCTTCCTTAATCAATCAACCCACACCATAGTTCACAATTTAGAAAGATGGGGGATTCATGGGTCCAAGGGGGAATGTCATCATAATTCAACAATACTTCATTAATCCAATCGTAATTCATCATATTTAACTATAATAAATCATAATTAAACAATTGAAAATATTTTGGAAGAAGACCCATGAAATAGACTGAAACCCTAGATAAAAAGCCACCATACCTTAGGTTGATTCCACAACAAATTGGAGAAGAAAGGCTGCTCTTTGAACCCTAAGCTTGACCTTGTTCTTGCTCTTCAATGGAGTCTTAGAGAGAGAAATATTGGAGAGGGGAGTTGTATTTTAGTTTGAGTCTTGTGAATTATGAGGTGTTAAAGAGGTGGTTAATGGTTAATAACTACTTATATATGTATAAAAAACTATTATAAATTGTCCCCACCCTTGAATAATTAAAATAGAATTTTCCTAAATTAATACACCCTTGGCCGAAACATGAGACAGCTTTACAGACCCTATCCATGACCCCTACCCACGAGGTGTGGATGGACCCACGGACCATTCTGGTCACTCGTAGGTTGGGTGATAGGCTTATCATTTTGGCCAGGGTTCAGGCCTCACTCACAAGACCCCACCCACGGGGTGTGAGTGGGTCTACTTGCTGTACTGCATACTCGTGGTTCCTTTCAGAGACTTGGAGAATTGGGGGAGGTCTAGCCTCGACTCACGGGGCATGGGTTCCCATTTGGTGGGTGAATGCCTTCAGGTAGGTTTTTGGCTGCAAACCAATGCCCTCATCTAGGACCCTTGGTTGGTCCTTGGGGGGGTTATTCCTTGACATTTTGGTCCTAACACACTTGTACTAACTTAGGGAGGTTATTTTAGGACTCGAATCTTTACGTTCAACCTCGTTTAGGCTACTAATTTACATGTTAGGCTCTAGCTTAGTTCGTTAGATTTCCAGGGTGTTACATCATATTCCTTATCCGATGGTCTTTAGGATATGACCACTTGAAGGTCTTATGTTACAAGGAACTAGGGAGAAAAGATTAGTAGTGATACCAATTATGGCTATATGACTAGATTAGTCTTGATATGATAGAATTAGATGATGTCATTTGGTATAGATGGGTTGGTTTATTGTTATGTGTTTTGCTGGAGAATTTGATGAATGGTGGTGTTTAAGTGATGCGTAAAGATGTTGAGTGAGTAGACCCGTTTAAAAGAGGATAGAAATGTAATTCTTGATGGTTTAGAAT
This sequence comes from Solanum raphanifolium, assembly GCA_036250405.1. Lineage (NCBI taxonomy): Eukaryota > Viridiplantae > Streptophyta > Magnoliopsida > Solanales > Solanaceae > Solanum > Solanum raphanifolium. The sequence goes on from JAJOOE010002260.1 coordinate 28,558, forward strand.
CACCTTGTGTGATAGATGTGAAAAGTTGAGTGATGACTTGCTCCGACTTTAGAAGTTGAAAGAAATGGTGCTTAGAAAAGTCCGTGTAGGTTTACTCCCAAGGGGGAGATAATGTGATTAGATAGCAAGGTTGTTGAGTGTTCTAGATGTTGATGATTTGGATTGGATTGAAATTTTCACCTTGAGAGGTGTAGTGAGCTTGAGAAGTTTGTGTCTCGATATTTTAGGCTCATATGAGTTCTTGAGTAGTGTTGGTAAGGGTTCTTGTGAGCTAGAGTGCCTAAATGAGAATCTTTTTAATTTAGAGGTTCCGGTAGAGGTCTTAGACCGACAAGTTAAGAAATAGAAGAGTGAGAAAGTTGATTTCATGAAGGTGTAAATGAGTAGTTTTTGTGTGAAGGTTGTAGGTGAGAGTGCTACTTGGGAGGCCAAGGGGCCAATGAGATGTCCCAATATCCTTATCTTTCCTTCTATTCCTCCTTTAGCTTGAGAGGTTAAATTTTCCCTTGACTTGTTTCTTAAGTGTGAAGTCTTGGATGTTGTATGTGTTCCATAATTTCCTTGTTTTGGAAGTCATGTGTGAATTATATGTTTTCCATGGTTTCCTTAAATGATGCATGTTCTTGATGAAAGTTATGTTTATTAAGAAAATGAGTTTTCATGATTTATATTCCTCATGTTGTTGTGCATTTGGTATGAGGTGCCTATTTGACTTCATGAGATGTGTTAATGGACATGCTTTAGTATGATTTTGAGAGAAATTGCATATTGGCTCCATCATGTTGTGTTGAGCATTATTTTAGTTAGAGAAGTGAGTTCCTCCTATGAAAATGAGAATTATTGAGTTTCATGCATATTGGGTTGTTAGATGTAGTTCATACTCCCTTATTATGTATTGATTATGTTTGAGATGGAGTGAAGTTGCCTCCTTTGAATAGCTTGTTGTGAATAGTGCATTCGTAAATTTGGCACATATTGATGTTTCATGCATGATGAGCTGCTAGTCTTGAGTCTTTAATTCCATAAAGTGTTTAAAGTGTCATTCAAGGATGAATGTTCCCAAGGGGGAGATAATGTAACACCTCGGAAAACTAGTAGGTGAAACTAGAGCCTTACGAGTGTGTTGTTGAGTTTGATGTGGGGTTTTATGTTGTAAAATGACTTCCCGAGCTTAGGTTGAGGGGTTTAGCGGTTAAACGTCAAGGTACGACTCCCCAAGGACCAACCAAAGGGTCCTTGCGGAGGACCCTAAAGCCTAGCCCCCAAAGCTCCCCAAATCTGCCCAAGCTGCCAAAATAGGGCCACCTACGGATGGCACCTACGGCCAGTAGGTTGACCCACGCCCCGTAGGTGGGGGGTCATGGGTCAGGCCCCTAAATAAGGAGTTGCAGACCCCACCCACGGACCTGCAGGATGGGGTGTGAGTGCACCCACGGTCCGTGGGTCAAGGGGCGTGGATTGCACCTGCAATCTGCCCCAAACTAAGCCAAGGTGAGTTTAAGTTAGGTAATTCCCAATTTAATTATTTTAGTGTAAAATAATTTTAATTCATTTTAATAGACTTATATAAGTATTTTTAATCCATTAACTAACCTATTAACTTCATAATTCCCAAGACCCCAAATCATAACTAAACTTACCCCCAAATATTTCTCTCACTAAAAAACCTCCATTGGAGAAGAAGAGGTCAAGGTCTAGGGCTCAAGAACTCACCTTTTTCACTCAAATTCGTGGAGATTCTTCAATTAAGGTATGGTAGTTTTGATTCATGGTTAACTTTTCATCCATGAAGTCCTTAAATTCTCAATTCGAAAGTTAGAAAATTCTCCAAAACTAGGGCTTTCACTCCAAGTCATGGATTCCTTCTCAAAACATTTTCAATGATTCAATTGTTTTATGTCATTGTTTAATTACTGATTTATGATGTTTTAATGATAAATTCTTCAATTAGTCCATGAATTTTACTAACTTCTCAAATTGGATCTTAAAGTATGGTTGTTGAATTATGTGAGTAGAATGTTTTAGGATCATGAATATAATGAAGTGATTACTTTAATTATGTATTAATTAAGGAATTTATATGGATTTTATGTTGAATTTCCCCCAAGAACTTATGAACCCCCACCTCCCAAATTGTGACTTTGTGATGTGGGTGATTTGTAGTAGGATGAATGTTGTGGGAGTATATTGTATTAGTTGAGTTAATTGGATCATGTTCTCTTCCATGTTAAATGTAGTAATCCTAAATGAGATTGGTTGATTGTGATCCTTGATCCAAGAGGGGTAAGACATGAGACTTATGCCAAATTGTGGCTTTATGTGTATACTTTATGAACATGATTATACTCTAAATTGTTGTGTGTTGAATTGTATGTGGTGTTATTGTGGAAAGACTCCACAAACATGACCTATATTATGAGTGTTTGAGATCATGCATTTAATGACTAGATTACTTGAACTAAGACTATATCCATGTCTAATATAATGAATGCTAGATGTGTTGATTGAATATGGTATTTTGTCCTTAAAGGGGAAATATATGATATTACACATGCTTAGTGAAAGTGTGTTCTTTATGTAAGACCATCTTTTGAGAAAGTAAAGTTGTAACCCCCCGAAAACTATTAGACCAAACTAGAACCTCAAGCTAGGGTTCTAAGGTTTGAGGTATGAGGAATAGAGTCGTAGATGAGACTTTCCATGCTTAGAATAAGGGGGTTAGTGGTTAAACATCAAGGTACATGTTAGACCCCGTAGTTTAGAAGATTACCTAAGGTTTGGGTAAGGGTTGCAAGGCTAAGTGCTAAGGCAAGGGGGAAAAGCCTAAGCCAAAGGCCAAGGCTGCCCAACCTTGGCCATGCACTACCTAGGGTTCACGACCACCTTCACGACCAATGGTCTTGACCACGGTCTGTGAAGACCCCTTAGTGTCATGGGAATCAAGGTCCTTAGGCCTAGCTACTACCTAAGGGACCAAGAGCCACTTCACGACCCGTGGTCATGCCTTAGGATTATGGGAGTTTGGCTTGTGGAAGGGAGCTACTGGTCAAGGGACCACGGGCTCCACCACAGGCCATGCTGCCCTTGACGGCTCGTGAAGAGGGATGTGACCTCTGGCAAGGGGCTGCCAAGTTGAGGGTAAAATGGGAAATTCCTATTCGACTAGTTTTAAGTGGGGCTCATTTTATATGAGTTTTATTCACATATTTAAGGTATTTTAAGTCATTAGCCCCTAATTTTAAGTTACTTTTCACAAGACACAATCAAAATCCCATATCACTCCACTCACAATATTTCTCTCTCTAGAAAGACCTCCATTGAAGAAGAAGCTAGAGCTTGAAGCTAAGGTCAAGATCAAAGGCTCCATTGTTGAAGGCTTGTGCTAGGGCTTTGATTAAGGTATGTTTAGATTTTAATCTATGGGTTCTTCCACCCATAGAGTCCCCTAGGATTTCCCCTAATTTGTGAAGAAGAACCCCAATTTAAGCTAGGGTTACTTCCAATGTATGGGTTTTAGATGTACATGATTCCAATTGGTTGGATACTACTTTTATATGATTAATTTAGTGTTTATTCATGATATTATGAATAATTTATATGAATTCCATGATTAACCCTAGAAATCAAAGTATGTGGGTTTATGTCTTTTGATGAGAAATTGATGATTCTTGATAGATCTTCTAGAATTGTCATCATGTATAGAACTTATTCAAGAATGGGAATATGAAATCATGAATTGAACTAGACTTCTGCATGCATGATAGACCATGAATTATAATGATTGAATTTGCGACTTTATGATGAATTATGCCTAGAATTGCCTATGATTAAGGCTTGTGACTAATATGTCTTATGTTGACTTGTGATGATATGATACCTATGTTGGAGATTATGCTATGTATATGTTATTATCTCTTATGCTTATGTCTTATGTTGACTAACCATTTTGAGATTCTCTTATGATACTGTGCTAGCTTTCATACTTGGTAAATTTTGTACTAACGCATATTGCCTACATTCTAATCAAATGTAGGGTTTTGGAGATTGAGTTGCTTGAAGGATAGGTTCCTAAGGTGCAAGAAGACTTGAAGATTTGGTGAGTCCTCATAGCTTCGAGGACAAACCCATTATGTTCCCTTTATGTCATTTCTTTATGTTTTAGACTTTTATATGGGCTGCATCCCAAGAATTTTATTCAAGAGTTAAATAGATGGTTTGATACAAGGTTATAGTAAAGACTTCCGCTTGCTTATGAAAATGTTTTCAATTGTATAGTTTTAAAGAAGTTTTAAATTTTCCCATACTTTTATATTATCTTATGTTTTGATTATGCTAAGGGCTTGTATTTGACTTCTTCAGGGTCAAGTATGCCATGTTACATCTAGGGGGTACTCCTGGGTCGTGACAAAAGTGATCATGACTTTGATGTAGTTGTGGTGTAGTTGAAAGTCTATTCTGACTAACACACACTTAGACATGATGATTCCATGATTATGATGATATTATTGTGTTGATTGAAAGTTCATTCTCATAAACACATAATGAGCATAATGTGAAAGTTTTCCTCACATATTGAAGATTCTAGGTTGAAAGTTAGTTCTCACCTAATTGAATCTATCATGAAGTTCTTAGGTTGAAAGTCCATTCTCACCTAATGAATATATGAGCTATCTCCATGAATTGTGTTGAATGGAGGGTAAGAAACTCCTTCATGCTTGTAAATTCAATTCAAGACTAGACATGTATTCATGGAAAGTTATGCCTAGCACCGAGTGGATATTGAATATAAGATAGAGGCTCTCCCCTCAATTCCAAAGGCTGGGTCATCTAAAGTAATCTCATGAGATGGAAGCTCCCCCGTCAATAAAATAGGTTTAGGGTTTCTAGTAGCAATCTCCTTATCCCATAACTACGTGCCCTCGTAGGTTATTTAGCCATTGGATTCACTTCCAAGCTAATACATTTTGGTTCTACCTTAGGCAAGTAGGACACCTCTTTTCGGTGTGGGGCATGTCACCGGATTCCATGCAAGCTCACATGGTCTATGTCGGTTAATGCTAATTCCCACAAGGTCAAGTCTAGGATGTACTATAGCTATTCAAGGAGTTCTACTTAGTATGGGTGGGGGTATGGGACTTCATCCAGGCATTGCACAAGTAGGCTTTGAGAGTAGTTATGGTAGTTCCTACTTGTCAAGATGACTCATGTAATGAATGTGTTTGTGCCTAAATTGCTATTGCATTTGATGTCAAGTCTACTTTTAATGTTGCATGTTAACTTGGATTGTTTCTATGAGTTGCTTCTATTGATGTGGTTGACTAAAAGTGAGTGTTTCATAGTCTATGAGAGATAGGATAAGGATCAGATTAAAAAGGATAAACATGAATGAGGATCTAAAGTGAATTGCTTAGTGTAGGTGGGATTATAGGGTCTTACCTATGCATTGCACAAGCTTGCCTTGAGGTGGCTCATGAAGTGTTTATCACATGTCATGTTAACACAAGATTGCATTGACTATGTATATGTTCCTAATGGTATCTCTTTTGTGCACTAGTTGTGATTGTTGTCTACCATGATATGGGCTATGTTATCCCATGATGTCTTGTATGCTTATGATTGTGTTTTCACACTATTTTCATAAATGATGGTTTTAAACTAGCAAAGTGCATTCATTCAATAAAAATGTCTCTTTTAGCATGTTTTCAAAGGTTTTTCTTGCATGGCTATCATACTTAATACATATTTGTGCTAACCCATAGTTCTTTTAATTTTTTACAGAGTGTAGGGTTTGGAGACTTGAGTACTATTCTTGGAAGATGGGTTTCTAAGGAGCATGGAGTTTAAGATTTGATGAGTCCTCATAGGTTTGAGGACAAACCCATTATTACCTTTATGTCTTTTGTTTTACTTTTAGAGCTTTTGTATGGGCTATTTCCCTAAGTGTTATTCAAGTGTAGTAGATGATTTGAGACATAGTGTCATACACTTCCGCCTACTTTATAAAAGACTTCGATTGTAATGAAAAGTTTTAAATTTCCACAAAATTTCCTATGTTTTAATGGTATGATGTGCTAGAGGCTTGTATAAGGCTCTTCGGAGTTTTGTAAGCCGTGTTACGTCTAGGGGATACTCTTGGGTTGTAACACAAGATGATAGATGTACCCTTTGGAAATTATCTTTCTGGCCTTAAGGTAAGAGAAAAATCGACCTACAAGCACTGAGCTACTACCCTTCCATTCTAAGACATGCTCATTTGGAAACTGAAACGGAACGATCCTAGTTCTACAATTGACTGATGCATAACAAGAATGTAACCAATCCATGCATATAATGATATCAAAGTCTACCATTTCTAACTCTACAGGATCTGCTGAGATGACTTTATGAGACACTGTGACATGACAATTTTTGTATACCCATCTAGCTATAACTGGGTCACCAACTGGAGTAGGGACTGAGAAGTGTTCTGAAAGAGTTTCTGGACTGACACTGAAGTTTACTACTGTATAGGGAGTTACAAAGGAAAGAGTAGACCATGGATCTAACAATGCATAAACATTTATATGGAAAACTTGTAATGTACCAATGACCACATCAGGAGAATCTTCCTGGTCCTGGTGAGCCCGGAGAGCATACAACCTATTTTGGCGTTGACTGCCACCTGTACCAGATGAAGCACCCTTCTGAGTTGGGCGACCTGCTAGTGCTGCTGGAACTGTAGACTGAGCCCTATTATTATTATCTCCTTGCCCCTGCCTGGCAGAAGGGCAATCCTTCAACCTATGGCCAAATTGACCACACCCAAATCACCCTTCCTTGCCCGCAAGAAACTCGCCAGGATGTTTCTTACCACACTTTGGAAAAGTTGGGAAAGTCCTGTTACCTGAATTACTCTCTTGAGACATAGAGCCTGATGCCGTACCTTTCTGATCCTATCGAAACCTAGGGAATGGGGCACTAGCTGATGAAGGTGCTGGGGCTGTAGATCTCTGTTGAAACTGTGAGCGATTCCCACCACTCGATTTCTACTGAGAGCATTCATCAATCCCTATTCTAGCCTTCTTGTTGTCCTTAGCCATTTCCCTAAACTTATCTCCCTCAACCTGCTGAGCATGGGTCATAAACCTAGAGATATTCATATCCTTTAACAACATAACATTCCTGCACTCTGTCTTTACCAAATCGGATACCCCAAACAGAAACTTACTCATTTGTGCCCTTGGATCTGCAACCATATGTGGAGCATACCTAGAGAGTTGGGTGAACTTAAGTTCTTACTCTTGGACTAACATGCTACCTTGCCTCAAATTCATAAATTCTTGAGCTTTAGCCTCCCTCAACTCTCTCGGGAAGAACCTATCCAGAAAAGCTCCAGTAAAGCATTCCCTAGTCACAAGAGTTGCATCTGCACCCTCGTTTTCTTTCAACTGAAGCAACTAGATGTGAGCCACATCCTTAAGCTGGTAGGATGCCAACTCTACCCTATTATTACAAGTCACTTGCATCACTCCAAAGATTTTCTTAACCTCATTAATGAAGTTCTGTGGGTCCTCACCAATTTGCGACCCTAGAAACTCAAGCGGATTTATCTGAACAAAATCTCAAACTCTAGTTGCCACTGATCAACCATTAGTATTAGTAGGAACTGGACCTGCTGATTGTTCTGGTTGGCTACACTCTGAGCCAAAAGTTGGATTGCATTTTGGAATTCTGCATTCGTAACCTCATGGTCCGGGATTGGAGGAACTGCATTAGCAAGGAATGATCTGAATTGCATAATGAAGAATTAGAAAGGAGATCATACCTATGCACGATAAGAATAATAAGAAAGTGAAGTTTTTCCTAAAACACTTCGTAGCCTCCCTCTCATTAGATGTGGTGCACCTCACACCCATGAAAGAGACTCTACTTAGTGCGGCTTTCAGAAATCCTAGGACTCTTGAACCTAATAATCTGATACCAAGTTTGTCATGCCCCGAGACTATCCCCTTGACGTAAAAACGAGACCTAAGATCTCGAGTGACCCCAAGCTAACCCTGAAGATGGCATATCATAAGAATACTAAAACAATCTAATTAAAGATATACTATGCGGAAGCTAAAACAGTGGTAACTGAAAGTGGGGAATACCTAGTGGGGAATACCCAACTAATCTAAATATATGAAATGTACTAAACGTTCAATGACAACTCAAAGATCAAACTCAAATCTAAAGTTGAATCTAATACTATGTTTGAAAAAGCCTCTACAGACTAGAGTTGTTAGGACATACCCTCAGCTAACTCTTAGCAAATCTGAAAACTGAAATGAAAGACTAAATATGAAAGATAAGTCTATTGTCCTAGAAGTATGAGGACTCACCACTGAAGCTATTGAATACGAATCTGGAACCGATCTATACGTGATCTAGATGCTGAATACCTAAACCTACATCATGAAAAGATGTAGCGCAGAGTATGCGTTAGTACTTAGAATGTACTAAGCATGCAAGATATAGATAATAGTTGAACAAGGTATAAAAGTTGAACAAACATAACTGAGCAATGACATAATCTGAACAGAAACATAGATACTCAAATATAATTGAAAGCTGAGCTAAATGCAATGACCAAGTACTAATAATGAATTTAACATTCTGGGACTCAATACTGAAGTGTAACTGAAAACCTGGTGATATGCAGTAGAGTCTGACTATGGGAGCTACTATTAACCAACATAAAACCACGTGAGATAAATGTGGAGTCCGATGTATATGTCACATCGAGAGGACCCAATATACCTTGCCAGGGGTATAAAGGCATGATTGACATGATCACTAAATTTGATTCCTAAAATATGAGACTTATAAATCTATTGGGGCATGTAGTTCTGGGATTATGAGGGTAGCTGAACCTTAGTCCAACTCGGTACTAAGCCTACTCTCAACTGGAAATGTGTATGACACAACATAACTGAAATACTGGATAGCTCAATATTCTGATATGCAAATCTGAGAATGCAACATTTAGGTATTGAGAATGAAACGTTCAAAATTAGAGCATGTATTTCTGTTTAACTAACCTAGCAAGTGTGATTCATGAACTAACATAATCTACACAACTAGGGTTATGATTTTCATGAAAGGAACTAAGCAACGATTTCATGAAAACATGATAATCTGATTAAGAATACTATAACATTAAATCACAACCAATATCTAAGGTTTTAAAAACCCTAGGTCTAAGCAGGTTATAGCGAATCAAAAATCTGACTGAATTCAAGGGACCTAGTGGATGAAAGGAACCCACTAGTGAAATCCCACATACATGGTGACGAAATCTATGGAGAAATCCTTCCAATTCGGAGCTGGAATTGAAGAAAATCTAATGTGTTCTTGGAAGGACTAGGTCGACTCTTTCTCCTCTTTTGCTCTAAGTTTTGATGAATTTTGGTGAATGAATCACTTAGGGTAAGTTTTGACTAGAATATTAGGCTTAAACTAAACCAAACGACGTAGTTTTGGGATAAAATAATTAAGAAAAGACCCAACTACCCTTGAGATGAAAGTCGATTGCCGACCTACAGACCCTGACTGATGGTCTGTGGTTTGACCGACGGTCCGTCCTGCCAGTTCATCAATCAGCGTCTGGGAGCTGCAAGCTGGGGTCTGAACCATGGAGTGTGGTCCCACCTACGATATGTAAGTCCCATCATGGTTTTAGATTTTTCTGGAACAAGTTGAGGTAGTCGACACGGACCTCACCTACGGTCAGTGGGTTAACCTACGGTCAGTAGGTGGCTTCCGTCGGTGGCACCAGCAACTTCTAAAAATCTGCAATTTGTCCTTTTTCAAATCTGGGTAGTTATAGAAGATGACATTTCGAAGACGGCTTTTCGAACTCAGCATGGTCATTATGAGTTATTGGTAATATCGTTTGGTTTGACTAATGCTTTGCCGACATTTATGGATTTGATGAATAAGGTGTTTAGACGGTACCTTGACATGTTTGTGATTGTGTTCATTGACATATTGATCTATTTGTGAAGTGAGGATGATCACATCAATCATTTGAGGATTGTGTTGCAATTTCTCAAGGACCAACAACTCTTTGAAAAGTTTAGCAAATGTGAATATTGGCTAAGGTCCGTAGCTTTTCTTGGTCACATTATTTCAAGTAAGGGAATTTAGGTAGATCCTATGAAGGTGATTGCAGTTAAGAGTTGGCCTAGACCTCTATCCCCTTCAGATATTAGAAGTTTCTTGGGTCTACCCGGTTACTATAGAAGGTTTATTGAAGGGTTCTCTTCAATTTCCTCTTCTTTGATGACTTTGATCCAAAGGAAGGTTAAGTTCATATAGTCTGAAGCATGAAAAAAGAGTTTCCAAGAGTTGAAGGATAGACTTACTTCCGCTCCGATGTTGACTTTACCAGAAGGGACTAATGGTTTTGTTGTTTATTGTGATGCCTCGAGAATTGGGCTAGGATGTGTGCTAATGCAAAATGGGAAAGTCATTGCCTATGCTTCATGACAAATCAAGATTCATGAAAAGAATTATCCTACCTATGACCTTGAACTAGCGACGTTGTTTTTTCCTTAAAGATTTGGAGGCACTATTTGTATGGTGTTCATGTGATGATTTCACCAACCATAAGAGTTTACAATGTGTGTTTAATCAGAACGATCTAAACCTTAGCCAAAGAAGGTGGCATGAGTTATTGAAGGATTATGATATGAGTATTCTCTATCACCCCGGTAAAGCGAAAGTGGTGGTGAGTGCTCTTAGTCAGTTATCTATGGGTAGTGTTGCTCATATTGAAGGTGATAAAAAAGAGTTAGTTCGAGATGTTCATAGATTGGCCCGGTTGGGTGTTCAGTTAGAGGACTTTACCAAGGGTGGTGTTATAGTTCACAATGGGCTAGAATCATCTTTCATGGCGGATGTGAAAGCCAAGCAAGGTCTTGATCCGCCTTTGGTTGAATTAAAGGAAACGTTGCTTAAGAAGTCTGTTGAGGCTTTATCCCAAGGGGGAGATGGAGTGCTTAGATATCAAGGTCGTTTGTGTGTTCCTAATGTTGATGACTTCAGGGAACAAATCTTGTTAGAAGCCCATAGTTCTCCGTATTCCATTCACTTGGGTGCCACCAATATGTACCATGATTTGCGAGAGATCTATTGGTTGAATGGGATGAAAAAGGATATTGCGGGATTTGTGGCTAAGTGTCCTAATTGCCAACAAGTGAAAGTTGAACACCAGAAACCGGGAGGTTTATCCCAAGACATTAGCATTCCTACTTGGAAGTGGGAAGATTTGAATATGGACTTCATCGTTGGGTTACCTCGCACCCAACGACAACATGACTCAATTTGGGTTATAGTAGATCGGATGACGAAATCGACTCATTTCATTCCCGTCAAGAATTCTTATTCGGCGGAGGATTATTCTAAGTTGTATTTGAGAGAGATGGTAAAGTTGCATGGAGTGCCTTTATCCATTATCTTCGATCATGGCACTCAGATTTAGAAATCTTTCCAAAAAGGGTCTTGGGACTCGTGTCAAGCTTAGTACGGCTTTTTATCCACAAACCGATGGGCAAGCGGAGCGTACTATCAAAACTTTGGAAGATATGTTGATATCTTGTGTGATAGATTTCAAGGATAATTGGGATGACCACTTGCCTTTGATTGAGTTTGCGTATAACAATAGGTATCACTCAAGTATTGGTATGGCGCCATTTGAGGCTAGGACGTGTAGATCTCCTATAGGTTGGTTCGATGTAACGACCCAAAGGTACCCCCTAAACGTAACATGGCATACAAGATCCCGAGAGGCCTCATATAAGCCACTTAGCTTTCATAACATAAGATAGTAAAAATGAGCGGAAATTTAAAACAATTTTCAATATCATCAAAGTTTTATAAAAAAAGTGGAAGTCTATTACAATTTGTCTCAAACCATCTACAACATGAATATCTTGGGACACAGCCCACACAATAATGTTCGAAACATAAAATGAAAGAACATAAGAGAAATGATGGCTATATCCTCGAATGCTATGAGGACTCACCAATCTTCAAGCCTTGCTCTACTAAGAACCTAGCCACGAGAATGAAAGTCAAGATCGCCAGACCCTATATTTGGATAAGAAACGTAGGCAAGAGTATGCGTTAGTACAAACATGTAATAAATATGATAGCTAGCATAAACATCAACATAAACATAAGAGTTAGACAATAAAAATCATAAAGCATAATCAATGCACATCATAGTTCACATCAACATAGGAGGAATACTACTCGGAGTAACCTCAAATCATCCTTACTCATCATGGAAGACAACTCAAGTAACAATCCAAGCTCATCATTCATCATAACATAGTCTAGATTATCTTTTATAGACATGGGGAATTGCCTCTTGCCTTACTATAAAAGAACATGGGTAGTCGCCTGTAGTCCTTCTTAACATATGGATCATGGGTACTCGCCTCTTGTCCAACATCACGGGACATGGGTATTCGCATCTTGTCTTTCTATAGGGATCATGGGTACTTGCCTCTTGTCCAATTCATATCTTAAGAACATGGGGATTCACCTCTTGTTCTTTCAACTGTTCCTTTAACTCCTTAAGTTCTACCGGAGCCATTCTATAAGGAGGAATACAAATAGGTTACGTATGTGGGAGAAGGTCAATGCCAAAGTCTAATTCCCTTTCGGGAGGAATGTCGGGTAGATTATCTTGGAACACTTTCGGATACTCATAACAATGGGTACCGACTCAAAATTAAGGGTTTCAGAATCCATATCCCTCACCCTAACTAAATGGTACAAACAACCCTTAGAAATCATCTTTCTAGATTTAAAAGAAGAAGTAAACCGACCATTTGGAATAGAATTTCCCCCCTTTCACTCTAGGACATGCCCATTTAGGAACTGAAACTTGACTACACGGGTTCTACAATCAATAGAAGCACAACAAGAATGTAACCAATCCATCCCAAGGATAACATCAAAATCTAATATATCAACGTCTACCAAGTCAACAAGAGTAACTTTATGGGATAAAGAGATGGGACACTTTCCATAAACCCTATCAGCCAACACAGAATCACCAATAGGAGTAGAGACAGAAAAATGATCTAACAACACATCAGGGAGCACATCAAATCTTATAGCCACATATGGCGTCACATAAGACAAAGTAGCATCGGAATCAAGTAAAGCGTATACATCAATATGGAAAACTTTCAACATACCAGTAACCACATCGGGAGAAACCTCTGGTTCACCTCGAGTTTGAAGAGCATAAAACCTTTTTGCTTAGGAGTATTTGAACACAAACCACTTGGACCGGGTGAAGGATAGGGTTGAGCCCTACGAGGATTATCTCCCTCATTCTTAGTAATCGAAGGACAACCTCTTATCTTGTGATCCGTCTTATCACAACCAAAACAAACATTGGAATCCATTAGACATTTACCTTCATGCTTTCTTCCACACTTAGCCCAATTAGGCTAAGAAGACCAATTACCACCTCCTTAAGGCTTAGGGTTAGACACTTTTTTATTGTTGAACCTTGGGGGAGCCTTAGAAGAACCTTGCCTGGAGAATCTTTGTCAAAATCTTGAACGACCACGTCCACCGGACCTAGAGTATGAATAGTTACCATTATCCATTCTTGCCCTCTTTGTTTCTCTAGAACTTTCTCTAAGCTTTTCCTCTTCAATTTGTTAAGCATGGACCATGAGGGGAGAAATATCCATTTCATGGATAAGAATAGTCGTACAACACTCTTTTACAACCAATTTAGACACACCCGAAATGAACTAGTCATCCTTGCCCTAGAGTCAGCAACTATAGAAAGAGCATACTTAGACAATTGAGTGAATCTCAAGGCATATTATTTCACACTCAAATTTTCTTGTCGATGATTAATGAACTCAAGCACTTTAGCCTCCCTAATCTCAAGAGGAAAGAACCTATCAAGAAAAGAGGACTTAAACCTTTCCCATTCAAGGGGACCCGCATCTACCAGTCTTCTTCCTTCCATTTGTTAAACCAAATTTGAGCAACCCTCTTAAGTTGATAAGAGGCCAATTCCTCCTTCTCCACCGAAGTCACTCCTATGATAGCCAACACCTTATAGACCTCATCAATAAACTCTTGAGGATCTTCCTCAACCTTAGAACCATAAAATTCCAGAGGATTCATCCTTGTAAAGTCCCTTACTCTTGATGCTACCATACCCACATTTAGGTTCATGGGGCTCAAAATCTACCTATTGGCTTGGGGCATCACAACTTGAGCCAACACTTGAAAAGCCATTCTAAACTCTACATTAGTCACTTGGTCGGCCGAAGGTTCAACCAAAGCATGAGGAGCTTGACGAGGATCTCCTTGGTCAATCTCTTCTCCCTCGGTCCTTCTAGCAAAATCTCTTCTAGTAGTCATATCCTGTAGACCATCGGGTAAGGATTAGGATAAAGACCTTATAGAGTTAAACTCTATCATACGACTTAGAGAAATGAAGAAGTGAAGTTTTCTAAGCATGTAATAGCTTGTCATTCATAATTGTGGCGCGCTTCACCCTTATGAACAAGACTCTACTAGACGTGGTTTTGAGACATTCTATGCCATGCCCCGAGCATACACCCTGGGAGGGACTGGCACTCTTGAACCAATGTTGGCCCCAAGCAAACCCTTGGCCTGGCTTACTTACTCAGCGAAAGACTTAACTTATAAAAGATACCTCATATAAAACTTAGAATGACATAAAGAAAACATTCAACTAGACAATAAGGCAAACTCAAGTCACAACATAAGATAATGAAAATGAAATGAATAAATAACTAGCATTTGACTGTGTATGAAGCTTCTAAAACAACTGAGATGGATGTCGGGACAAGGCCCACGACATCCTAATGAACTAAACTTACTAAAAGCAATCAAAAAATGGGTCCTCCAGAAAGCATGAGGCTCACCAACTAACTCTGAATGCTCAACTGGATCAATGAGGTGCTGGATGCTGATCCTGATTACCTGTGTCTACATCATAAGAAGATGCAGGCCAAATGGCATCAATACATTGAATGTACGAGTATGCGAGGGGAATTCTAAAATAAGACATAACCTTGAAAGGAACTGAAGAACTTACTTGACTCAACTCAACTCAAATTTAACTGAACTCATTTCAATATAAAGCAGTATAAAACAAGTGCAATATAAAGAAAATATTTTTAAACATGGATGTCAACTCTGTGTATTTGGAAAAACAATAATACTCTGTGTGTATGCAAAGATACAAATATAACTCTGAAAATGTATGTAAAAATACAATAAAACTGTGTATATATAAGAATAAAAACACTTTTGTGGGAGTTTCTCTAACCGAAAACCATCACGTAAGAGCTATTGTGATGATACAACATTTTGCCTCACGCTTCCAAAGCCATCCTATACCTTTCCAGGGTATAGAACCTAACTGCTAAGTGGATCCACTAGTCTATGCTAAAAAGCACTAAGGAATCATCTAAAAATTATGACCGTTTTCTACCCATGATGGCTACATGGTTTATGGGGGATGTGAGTTGTCTGATCTCTTCCCCATATTGGTGCTCAATACTACTCCCAAATATGATACTATATCTAATGTTTTAAAAAAACATACTTCTTTCTGTGATTTAAGATAATTACTCAAAAACTTAGCTCAAGGGCTATCTTGGAAATCAAACTTTCTTCTCTTTCTTAATTGTGAAAGCGTTAACTCTTTTCTGAAAACTAGCTCAAAGGCTCTTTTCAAATCAAGGTGTCCTTTTCTTGTTTAAATGTGAAATCATTTTAAACTCTTTGGGAATACATAGTCCCCATATACTTTGAAGAAATGAACTTCAATCACTACTCTTTACTCTTTTCTCAACTTGAATTTTTAGTCTTAAAACAAAGTTAAAACATTTGGTAAAGACTTTTTGAAAACTCTAGGAACTCTTCTTGACTTGACTCTTATTTCTCTTAACTTTGATCTTAACTTTCCTTGAATTTAATTATGGATTCAAGGTTCATGATCTCATATTTAGGGATGTTTTCATGATGTTTAGATGTAGCTTAGAGTGTTTGAATCAACTAGAAAACATAGGTACGTTGCTAAGGAACTAGTACGGCAAGATAAGGGAGGAATGGGAAGAACTGGCATCCTTGGTGCTCTGAGCGACGTGGCGAGCAAGAAGAGAAACTTCAGAAGAAAGGGTGGGGTACTCTGGCTGGTGCGGCACCCCAAGACCCAAACTTAAGAGGTCCCTTCTTGGGGCTCTGAGAGGGGCAGCGCCCTAGGCCCCTGCCCAGGTGCACTTCGACTTTTCTTGCTCATTTTTAAACTCTAAACCCCCTAAATCAACTTGGTTCTTTCCCCTAAACACTTAAGAACAACTAAATCATCAATATATGCAAGATCCAACTCGAAATCATACCTAATTATACGAATCAATCTCATGACACTTCAACAACAAGAACCCACAAGATTTCCAACGAATTAACATCAAGAACTCATAGGATTTGCTTTCAAAACTATGTAACTTTGCTAAGTTGAATCATGATTGGTGCACGGGTGAACTAACCCAACGTTATGTGATCTCACATACCTCGTAGGGATCACCCCTTGACGAAATCCACAATCATAGCTTCGAGAATTTGACAATTCTTGCTTCTTCTCCTCTCTTCTCTTCTTCTTTTCTCTTCTCTAAAACCCTAAATCAATATTGTAAAAGCGTAAACTAAATCCTATATGTTTAGACTCCAATTAATTACCCAAAAACGAAATTAAGTCATGGGGTATGGAAAATACCATAATGCCCTTCTAAAATCCGGATTACACTTTACTTATTTGAACAACCCAACTTCAAATGGGCATATCTCACTCATACGAACTCGGAATTGAGTAAACTCGGCGGCATTGGAAAGATTATTCCAAGATATTTCCTACGATATATGGAAGAACACCTAAACCACCCTGAGCTAGGAGTTATGATCGTTTGAAGTTGACCAAAAACTCAAACATAACATAACTTAACAAATTTTCCAGATTTTCATTCTTTCTAAAAAACTTCTTTCTAATTCTAGATCTTTCAAGTCCTTTCAAATAGAGAAGTGTTACAATATCTCCCCCTTGGGAACATTCATCCTCGAATGAGATTGCTCTTATTAGGCTAAGGGTGTAACATCTAACATTCAACTCAAACACCCAACAAGCAATGCAAATACATCATGCCAACTTATAAAGTAAAGAGTACTAAGAAGAGAATTAGTACCTTGATCTAGAATTTCTCCGGGTTAAAAGAGATGTGGATATCTCTTCTTCATATCTTCTTCATCTTCCCAAGTAGTTTCCTTAACAAACTGGTTTCTCCAAAGGACTTTGACTAATGTTACTTCCTTAGTCCTCAACTTGTGAACTTGGCGATCTAGAATCTGAACCAGAATCTCTTCATAAGATAAGCTATCCTTGATCCCAATATCTTTAGTTTGCATGATAAGTGAAGGATCTCCCATGCACTTCTTCAACATGGAAATGTGAAAGATCGGATGAACTGCTGCTAAATATGGGGGTAGCTCCAACTTATAAGCTACATTACCGATCCTCTTAGATATTTTGTAAGGACCAATATATCGGGGACTAAGCTTCCCCTTCTTACCAAATCTCATAACACCCTTCATGGGTGATACTTTCAAGTAGACCCAATCATCCACTTCAAACTCTAACTCCCTTCTCCTTACATCGGTGTAGGATTTTTGATGACTCTGCGCTGTTTTTAGCCTTTGTTAAATCAACTACACCTTCTCCATAGATTGATGAACTAAGTATAGTCCTATCAACCCTGCTTCACCAACTTCAAACCATCCAATAGGAGATCTACATCTTCTTCCATAAAGAGCTTCATAAGGGGCTATACGGATGCTAGAGTGGTAACTATTGTTGTAAGCGAACTCAATGAGAGGTAGGTTATCATCCCAATTACCTTTGAAGTTAATAACACAAGCCCTCAACATATCATCTAAGGTCTGAATAGTGCGCTCTGCTTGCCCATCTATCTGAGGATGAAAGGTAGTACTTAAGTTCACCTTTGAACCCAAGCCTTTTTCAAATGAATTCCGAAACTGTGCAGTAAATTGTGCACCTCTGTCTGAAATAATGGAGACCGAAACCCCATGAAGTCTAACTACATCTTGAATATACAACTTAGCATAATCTTCTGCTGAATGGGTAGTCTTTACCAGCAAAAAGTGGGCTAATTTTGTCATTCTATCGATAATCACCCAATAGAATCATGTTGCCTGCGAGACCTTGGTAAACCTGTGATGAAATCCATATTAATCATCTCCCACTTCCATTCTGGAAGTTTTATATTTTGAGCCATAACACCCAGCCTTTGGTGCTCTACTTTAACTTGTTGGCAATTCAGACACTTAGCCACAAACTATGCAATGCCCTTCTTCATACTACTCCACCTATAAACTTCTCTCAATTCATGAAACATCTTTGTGGAACCCAGATGAATGGAATATCTGGAGCTATGAGCTTCTTCCATGATCCTTTGTTGGAGGTCATCGACCCTTGGTACACACAATCTGCCTTGATACCACAATACACCATCTCCCCCTTGTACAAAAGCCATAACTTTTTGCTTATGAACATTTACCTTCAATTCAAGAAAATTGGGTATTGTTCTTGCTTTTCTTTCACTTCTGACACTATTTATGATTCAGCCTCATACATAACAACTACTGCTCCTTCTGTGGAATCCATTAGTTGAACTTCATGTAACAACTCGGAATACTAGTAGGTGGAACTAGAGCCATACGAGTGTGTGGGTGAGTTGGATGTGGGGTTTAGAAGTGTAAAATGACTTCTCGAGTTTAGATTGAGGGGTTTAGGGGTTAAACGTCAAGGTACGACTCCATAAGGACCAACCAAAGGGGTCCTTGAGGAGGAACCCAAAACAGTCCCCCAAATTTGCCCCAAGACTGCCCAAAGTGTGAGCTATGCATGGCACCTACGGGGCGTAGGTCCATCCACACTCCGTAGATCCTGGGCGTTAATCGAGACCTCCAACTCAAGCTGCAGGCCATGACATATGGACTAGCAGCACGGCCAGTAGGCTGACCTACGGACCGTAGGTCCCAGGCGTAGGTCATGCCTACACTTGTTGTCCAAGACTCGGCCAATCAAGGGTGCATTTAGGTAATTCGTTTTTAATTGGTTTTAAGTAGGGATTGTTTAATATAGTATTTATATATATATATATATATATATATATATATATATATTATTTTAAGTCATAAAACACCCTATTAACTCATTATATCGCAACACCCCAAATTATAACCACCCCTCCTCTCTAAAAAAATCTTCTCTCTAGAAACCTCCATTGAAGAACAAAGAAAGGGATCAAGTTAGAGCTTGAATAAGGGATCTTTTCATTCTAATTTGGTTAGATTCTACACCTAAGGTAAGGTAGTCTTCATCCTTGATTATGTTTCATTCAAGGTGCCCTTTCAAAAGATGATTTGAAGTTTCCAAAATCCCCCAAAAACCTAGGGTTTCAAGCTATGTCATGGGTCTTCTTCCAAAATGTTTTCAATTGTTTAACTATGGTTTATTATGATAATTTAATATTGGATTGATGGGGTATTATTTTTTTATGATGAAAATTCCCCTTGGACCCATGATTTCCCCCACTTTACTAAATTGATTTCATGATGTGGGAATTGTTGAATATTGGCCCAATTATGTGATTAATAGTTGTTCTTGGTGTAGTTACATGATTCTAGTATAATCAAACCTGTATACATGATTAACCTAAGGGTCTATGGGGAAATTGATATAATCTAGTGTCATGTCATGAAAGAGGCAAATTGACGATTAGATGTGACCTTCCAAGAATGATGAACTTCTTTATGAATTGTGTTAGACTAGATGACCTAGATATGAATTTCTTAAGGGTAAATCTTCAAGACATGAGTTGATTTGATTAGGGCTTATATGTGGGATAATAGTTGTGTAATATTGAGATTGAGTTTATATGTCTCCCATATGACTATAATTGATCAAGAATGAGGCATGTGGTTAGTTTACATTGAGAACTAGGCATACATGATGAACATGTGAGACATTGCTTGTGAGTAAGGCTTATAACATGAAGATTACTCCTAGGGCTTTAAAAGGTAGAGGCTAAAATGAATAAGCTAAGGATGTCAAGGCTTTAAGAAAAAAGCTATTATGTATGTTGAGTTGTATATTGAATTATTGTGAATAGAATTCACCACATGACCTATAATATTATCACATGAGTTTATGCATGAAGTAAATGATCTACTTGAGTCATGATTCTATTCATGTCTAATATAGTGAACGCTAGATGTGTTGACATAACATGATCTATGACCCTTGAATGCAAGATATGAAGAGTATGTATGATTATGACATTATGTGCATGTTTATGAACGCTTTCAGAGTAAAGTGTCTGTTATGATAATGTTGTTGTTGTGTCATTGGAAGGACAATCACACACACACATGCATGAACATGACAAAGATATGACTAAGATGTTAATTGTATTACTGAATCTAGATATTCCGCTTATCTAATGTGCTAATACTAGATGTTGGGTGGAGTTGATTCATAGCCCTTGAAGGGTAAATTATAAAAGTTTGTACATGTTGACAAGAATTGTGTATGAACTCATGATTCACTTAGAAAGTGAAGATCCTATGACTATTGTGTAATTGTGGTAGTTGTTGAAAGTTCATTCTCCCCTTACCCTTACAGATGACTATGCATGAAATGTCTAGGACTATGATAATATTGTTGTGTTGATTGAAAGGCTATTCTCATTAACACTATTAACATGATGTGAAATGTTTACTCACATATTAATGATTCTAAGGTTGAAAGGCTATTCTCACCTAATGAATCTATGAGCTATATCATGATGTTGTATTGGATTGAGTGTTAAGTCACCCTTCCATAAATATGATCTTAAGTCAAGACTTAACATGAACTTAAAAGGAATTATGCTTAGCACCGAGTGGATATGAAAATGAGATGTAAGCTTTTACGCCAGTTAGTCCGGCTTCTCAATGGGTTCTTTATACACCAGTCAGTCCGGCTTACCAAAACATGTTATATCATGAGATGGAAACCTTCTACGTCAGTCAGTCTGGTTATCTAGTCACAATCTCCTTATCCCATAACTATGTGCCCATATAGGTTCTTAGCTAGTGGATCCACCTAAAAGCTAAACATGTTAGTTCTACCTTAGGCAAGTAGGACACCTCTTTTCGGTGTCGAGCATGACACCGGATTCCATGTAGCTCACATGGTCTATATCGGTTAAGGCTATTTCCCTACATCAATAAGAACATGAACCATAACATGATCAAGAACAAGAATATGAACTATGAACAAGAACATGGGTTATTAACTATGGTTCCTCAAGAGGTTCTACTTAGTGTGAATGGGGGGTATGGGACCTCATTCATGCATTGCACAAGTAGGCTTTGAGAGTGGGCACGGTAGGTTTCCCTTATGACATGATGTTTATGAGTTAATGCATTCTTTATTATGAATTATGAACATGAACATGGACTATACTTATGACTTCTTAATGATCTTTATTTAGTGTGAGTGGGGTATGGGACTTCACTTATACATTGCACAAGTAGACTTAAAAGGGGGTTGTGGTGTGGTTTCTTTTTGCAATGAAGATATATGAATTTATTTATGCATAATATGGATTGTTGCTATGACTGACTTTACTTATTACAAGATATTAACATGAATGTCTCCTTGTCTGTGAGTGTTGGCTATGGATAAGGTCAAGGTATGTTATGCATGATCATGGTGGCCTAGAAGTGATACTTTGTGTAGATAGGATTATGGGATCCTATCTATGCATTGCACAAGTATAACTTAGGGTTTCTTATGTGATAGTTATATTAGGATGATATGATCTTGGTATGTAATTATGTATGTGAACTATGTCTTGTGAACATTGGAGTATGCATTACATTTTTGTTGGAGACTATGCTTGTGATTATGATGATATCCTTTATGCCATGATGAATTGTGCATGATTTTTCTTATGAGTTACATTCTCCAACTATTTCAAAGATGATGTTCAAAAGTGGCATATAGCATGGTTTCAAACAAAATGTCCCTTTTATGCATGTTTAAGGATTTCTTATGCATGGCTTCCATACTTAGTACATTTTGTTCTAACCTATATTTCTACATTTTCTATAAGTGTAGGGTTTGGAGATATCGGATTCTACCCTCGTGGCTAGGACCTTAGTAGATCAAGAAGAAGAAGATTGGTGAGTCCTCATAGTATTCTAGGGCTTGACCATATGTCTTTTATGTCTTTGTTTTATGTTTTAGACTTATGCAAGGGTTATGTCCCTAAGATTGTATTCAAGAGTTTTAATCCAAGTATTATAGATGGTTTGAGACATGGTGTTATAGACTCTCTCATTTTATAAAAGACTTTGATTGTAAACAAAAGTTTTAAATTTTCCGCATTTTCCCCTATATTCTTATGTCATGATATGCTATGAGGCTTGTATGAGACTTTTCAGAGTCTTGTACGTCGTGTCACGTCTAGGGGGTATCTTTGGGTCGTGACAAACATGGTATCAGAGCATAAGGTTTTATGATGGTTTTAGGATGTCTCAAACCACATCTAGTAGAGTGTTGTTCATAAATGTGATGTGCGCCACATTAATGAATAGGAGGCTATTGGATGTTAGAAAAACTTCGCTTCTTCATTCTCTAAGTCATGCCCTAAAGTTTAGCTTTATTAGGTCTTTCTCCTAATGTGTGCTCTATGGTTTTCAAGCTATGACACTTCAAGGGCTTACGTTGAAAGGAATGAGGAAGACAATGAGGAGCAAGAGGTTCCTCCCCAAGCTCCAATTGTCCCTATAAGGGAGTATGTGTCTAATGAGAGGATTAGGTATGGTTTTCTACTATTGACTCAAGTCGGGATAGAGATTCTGGATTTCTATGGGTCAAAGATGGAAGAAGATCCTCTAGAGTTTATAGATAAGGTCTCTAGGGTGTTGAACTTTGTGGGAGTAAATACGGTAGAGAAGGTGGATTTGGCCTCTTACCAATTGAAGGATGTTGCTCTATTGTGGTTAAATCAATAGAAAGAAGCGAGGCCGGTAAAAGCGGGCCCCATGGAATGGGAAAGATTTAAGAATGGGTTCCTTGATAGGTTTTGCCCTTTAGAGATGAGAGAGGCTAAGATACTTGATTTTATTAACATTCTTCAAGGTAGAATGAGTGTTAAAGAGTATTCTCAGGTGTTCACTAGGTTGTCGAGATATGCTCCATCCATAGTGACCGACCCTAGGATGAAGATGAGTAAGTTTGTGTTGGGTGTATCCGACTTGATAGCAAGAGAATGTAATATGGTTACTCTTGAGAATGATATGAATATTGATCGTCTTGTGATTCATGCTCAAAGGTTTGAAAGGGAGAAACTTGAGAAGAAGTCTAGAGGAACAAAGAGGTATAGATTTGATAATGATAACTCCTCTCAAGAAAGATCTTATAGTCAAAGCTCTTCCAAGATTCCCCTTAAGTTTAACCAAAAGAGGGTTTCTACCCCAAAATCTCAAAGAGTGAGTGGTAGTGGATCTTATGTGATTAGGCCTACTTGTGCTAGGTGTGGAAAGAAACATGATGGTAAGTGTCTAGCCGGCACGAAGGGTTGTTATGGTTGTGGTGGAAGTGACCACAAAATAAGAAATTGTCAGGTACTTACCACAAGGGGAACAGAAAGGAAGAAAATTAGGTCTAATGCTATTCAAGCCAAGAGCGTCCTCCTAATGTTGCTCCCGGTATGTGTTTCATGCTTACTCTTTTTCCGGTAGTACTTGTCTTTTATTACTTGATAAATTGGACATGATGAGCTTTTATGCTGTCCTTAGTATACATGGGTTTTATTGTGGTTATATGTGTTTGTTGGTAGAACCCAACTTCGCCATAATGAGTTTTATGATGTGTTGGAGGATTTGATTAATAGTGGTGTTTAAGCGATGCCTAGAGATGTTGAATGATAGACTCTTTTAAAAGAGGATAGAATTGTAAATTCTCCATGGTTTAGAATCACCTTATATGATGAAGGTGAAAAAGTTGAGTGATGACTTGCTCCGACCTTAGAATTAGAAGAAATGTGCTTCAATGGCAAGGTCGTTGAGTGTTCTAGATGTTCATGATTTGGATTGGCTCAAAATTCTCACCTTATGAGGTGTAGTGAGTTTGAGAAGTTTAGTCCTGGTTTGGTAGGCTCTTATGATACCTTGAGTGGTGTTGGTAAGTTTGCTTGTGAGCTAGAGTTGCTTAATGAGAATCTCTCTAATTTAGAAGTACCAATTGGGATCTTAGACCGGCAAGTTAAGATATAAAAGAGTAAGGAAGTGCTTCCATGAGAATGTGAGGAGTGGTATTCTAGTATTGTGGATGCTATTTGGGAGGCCAAGGGCCAATGAGATGTCCCAATATCCTTGTGTTCCCTTCTATTCCTTCTCTAGCTCAAAATGATAAGGTCTCCTTAACTCGTTTCATGATTGAGGAGTCTTAGATGTTATATGTGTCCCATGATTCCCTTGTCCCATAGAATTACTCTTGTTAACCTTGGTAGGGTTTTGATGCATGGTCATTAAACCTCTATTGGTTTTAGAACCCGGTAAGGTTATAATGAGTCTTGGTGATGCTATGGGTTTGTTTGAAAGGAGTAGTATTTGAGGTTTTAGTAAAAGGGGCTTACTCCCAAGGGGGAGATCATGTGCTTAGATAGAAAAATTGATTGAGAGTCCCTATATCCTCATCCATTTCTTCTATTCCTATTCTAGCTTGAGACCAAGAGTTCCTTGTTGGGCTTGTTATATGTTTTGGAGTCATGTGTGTTTTAGAAAATTTTCCATGACCTCCTTATGTTATGCATGTTCTTGAGAAAATTCTCGTTTTGTATTTAAAAAATGAGTTTTCTTAATTTACATGTTCCTCATATTGTTGTGCATTTTGGTATGATGATGGCATATTTGACTTAATGAGATGATTTCATGAACGTGGTTTGTTATGCTCTTGATGAAATGGAATATTGGCTCCATAATGTTGTGTTGAGCTTGCTTTTAGTTGGAAAATGTAATTCCTCCTATGATTATGTGATTGAAGATGTTTAGATGAGTTGGTATAGGCTCACTCCCAAGGGGGTGATGGTGTGCCTAGTTAGCATTGTTGTTATGTGCTTATGTGTTGCCATGACTTCGTTATATGATGTATGTTCATGAAAACGTGTGTTTTGAAAGAAAATGAGTTAAGTGAATTGTTTTCCTCATGTTGTAGTGCTTTGAGTAAGAGTTGCCTATTGTACTTCATGAGAAGAATATATGAGCATGCTTTAGTTAGGAGTTGAGAAATTCCTCCTTGAATAAAAATGCTTTTGAGAAGTGATTGCATATGCGCTCCATAAGAGTATGTTGAGCATATTATGACTAGGAGATGGTAATTCCCCCTTGAACATGACTAGTTATGAGAATCTTATGCATAAATGGGTTGTTAGATGTAACTCATTCTTCTTTGTGTTGCATTGAGTATATTGAGATGGAGTGATGTTTCCTCCTTGTTTAAGTTCATTTTGATGTTTCATGCATGATGGGCTACGAGTATTGAGTCTTTAGTTCCGTAAAAGTGTTTAAAGTGTCATTCGAGAACGAATGTTCCTAAGCGAGAGATAATGTAACAACCCGAAAAACTAGTAGGTGGAACTAGAGCCTTACGAGTGTGTCGTTGAGTTGGATGTGGGGTTTAGAAGTGTAAAATGACTTCCCGAGTTTAGGTTGAGAGGTTTAGGGTTAAACGTCAAGGTATAACTCCCCAAGAACCAACCAAAAGGGTCCTTGGGGAGGACCCCAAAACAATCTTGCAAATTTGCCCCAAGACTGCACAAAGTGTGAGCTACAGATGGCACCTACGGGGCGTAGGTCCATCCACGCTCCGTAGGTCTTGGTCATTAGTCAAGAACTCCAACTCAAGCTGCAGGCTATGACCTACAGACCTGCAGCATGGCCAGTAGGCTGACCTACGGACCGTAGCTCCCAGGTGTAAGTCATGCCTACACTTGATGTCCAAGACTCGACCAATCAAGGGGGCATTTAGGTAATTCGTTTTTAATTTGGTTTTAAGTACCTCCTCTCCAAAAAAGTCTTCTCTCTAGAAACCTCTATTGAAGAACAAATAAAGGGATCGAGATAGAGCTTGAACTAGGGAGCTTTTCATTCGAATTTGGTTAGATTCTACACCTAAGGTATGGTAGTATTCATCCTTGATTAAGTTTCATTCAAGGAGCCCTTTCAAAAGATGATTTCAAGTTTCCAAAATCCCCCAAAAACCTAGGGTTTCAATCTAAATCATGGGTCTTCTTCCAAAACGTTTCAATTGTTTAAATATGGTTTATTATGGTTGATTATGACGAATTAAGATTGGATTGATGGGGCATTGTTGTTTTATGATGAAAATTCCTCTTGGACTAATGATTTCCCTCACTATACTAAATTGATTTCATGATGTGGGAATTGTTGAATATTGGCCCAATTATGTGATTAATGGTTGTTCTTGGTGTAATTACATGATTCCAGTATAATCAAACATGTATTTATGATTAACCTAAGGGTCTATGGTGAAATTGATATTATCTAGTGTCATGTCATGAAAGAAGAAAATTGAGGGTTAGATGTGACCTTCCAGGAATAATGAACTTCTTTCGGAATTGTCTTAGACTAGATGACCTAAATATGAATTGCTTAAGGGTAAATCTTCAAGACATGAATTGATTTGATTAGGGCTTATATGAGGGATCATGGTTGTGTAGTATTGACATTGAGTTTATATGTCTCCCATATGACTATAATTGATCAATAATGAGGCATGTGGTTAGGTTACCTTGAGAACTAGGTATACATGATGAACATGTGAGGCATTGCTTGTGAGTAAGGCTTGTAACATGAAGATGACTCCTAGGGCTTTAAAGGGTAAAAGCTAAAATGAATGAGCTAAGGATGCCAAAGCTTTAAGAAAGAAGCTATTATGTATGTTGAGTTGTAGCTGGCATTATTGTGAATAGACTTCACCCACATGACCTATAATATGATCAGATTAATTTATGCATGAAGTAAATGATCTACATGAGTCATGATTCTATCCATCTCTAATATAGTGAATGCTATATGTATTGACTTAACATGATCTATGACCCTTGAATGCAAGATATGAAGAGTATGTATGATTATGATATTATGTGCATGTTTATGAATACTTTGAGAGTAAAGTGTCTATGATGACAATGATGTTGTTGTGTCATTGGAAGGATAATCACACACACACCCATGCATGAACATGACTAAGATATGACTATGATGGTAATTCAATTATTGAATCTTGATATTCCCCTTATCTAATGTGGTAATAGTAGGTGTTTGGGTGGAGTTGATTCATAGCCCTTGAAGGGAAAATTATGAAGGTTTGTACATGTAGACAAGAATTGTGTATAAACTCATGATTCACTTAGAAAGTGAAGATCCTATGACTATTGTGTAATTGTGGTAGTTGTTGAAAGGTCATTTTCCCCTTACCCTTACACATGACTATGCATGAAATGTGTAGGACTATGATAATGTTGTTGTATTGATTGAAAGGCTATTCTCATTAACACTATAAACATGATGTGAAAGGTTTGCTCACATATTAATGATTCTAAGGTTGAAAGGCTATTCTCACCTAATGGATTTTTGAGCTATATCATGATGTTGTATTGGAATGAGTGTTAAGTCACCCTTCCATAAACAAGAACTTAAGTAAAGACTTAACATGAACTTAAAGGGAATTATGCTTAGCACCGAGTGGATATGAAAATGAGATGGAAGCTTTTACGCCAGTTAGTCCGGCTTCCCAATGGGTTCCTTCTACGCCAGTCAGTCCGGGTTAGCAAAACATGTTATCTCATGAGATGGAAACCTTCTATGTCAGTCAGTGCGAGTTTCTAGTAGCAATCTCCTTATCCCATATCTATGTGCCCACATAGGTTCTTAGCTAGTGGATCCACCTAAAATCTAAACATGTTAGTTCTACCTTAGGCAAGTAGGACACCTCTTTTCGGTGTAGGGCATGACACCGGATTCCATGTAGCTTACATGGTCTATGTCGGTTTAGGCTATTTCCCTACATGAACAAGAAGATGAACCATGACATGATCAACAACAGGAATATGAACTATAAACAAGAACATGGGTTATTTACTATGGTTTCTCAAGAGGTTTTACTTAGTGTGAATGGGGGTATAAGACTTCATTCATGCATTGCACAAGTAGGCTTTGAGAGTGGGCATGGTAGGTTTCCCTTATCACATGATGTTTATGAGTTAATGCATGCTTTATTATGAATTATGAACATTAACATCAATATGAACATGGACTATACTTATGACTTCTTAATGAGCTTTACTTAGTGTGAGTGAGGTTATGGGACTTCACTTATACATTGCACAAGTAGACTTATAAGGGGGTTGTGGTGTGCTTTCCTTATGCTATGAAGATATATGAATTTATCTATGCATAATATGGATTGTTGCTATGAGTGACTTTACTTATTACAAGATATGAACATGAATGTCTCCTTGTCTATAAGTGTTGGTTATGGATAAGGTCAAGGTATGTTATGCATGATCATGGAAGCCTAGAAGTGATACTTAGTGTAGATGGGATTATGGGATCCTATCTATGCATTTCACAAGTATAGCTTAGGGTTGCTTATGCGATAGTTCTATTATGATTATATGATCTTGGTATATAATTATGTATGTGAACTATGTCTTGTGAAGATTAGAGTATGCATTATGTTTATGTTGGAGACTATGCTTGTGATTAGGATGATATCCTTTATGCTATGATGAATTGTGCATGATTTGTCTTATGAGCTACATTCTCCAACTATTTCAAATATGATGTTCAAAAGTGGCATATAGCATGGTTTCAAATAAAATGTCCCTTTTATGCATGTTTAAGGATTTCTTATGCATGGTTTCCATACTTAGGCACTGTTGAACTGCTTTTCCACTCTAAGACTGGCTCATTTGGAAACTGAAGCTTGAGAACTCAAGTCCTACAATCAACTGAGGCATAACAAGCATGAAGTCAGTCCATACCAAGTATGACATCAAAATCTACCATGTCTAACTCAACTAAATCAACCATGGTACTCTTGTGATTAACGAAAATGGATAATCAAGATAGACTCTCTCTTCTAGAATGGGCTCACTAAGTTGCTCAGGAAGAACATTAAAAATCATCGCAACATACGGAGTTTCAAAGGATAAACTTGCTCCTGGATTTAGTAAAGCATAAACATTAAAGTTAACGACTTGGATCTTACCAGTGGCAACATCTGGCGAGTCTTCTTGCTCTTGGCGACTAGTGATAGCATATAGGCGGTTTTCTGCGTCGCTAGTACTGGAAGTATCCCCTCTAGGTGTAGCTCTGTCTGGTGGAGCAACTGAAGAAGACTGGGATCTATTACCCCCATTACCACTACCCTGCTTGTTCTTTGGACACTCTCGCATGAAATGACCGTTCTGACCACACTTAAAGCAATATGTGGAGCCATCACGATATGTTCCTAAGTTGTTCCTTCAACACTTAGCATATGCAGGAGGCGTGCTACCCCCTTAAGCCATACTACCATGAGAATAGGCAGGTTTGGCGCTGAAATTCTGAATATTGTACTCACTTTTGTTCTTTGGTGCAAGTGTACTAGCAGATTATGGAGTAGGTCCCTTCTGTTTCTGTTGGATGGATGATTGGTTGTCATTGCTCTTCTGCTACCCGGACTCATTCCCTGTCTTAGCTCTCTTATTCTTGAACTCTTCTCTATCCCTCATCTTCTCTTCCTCAACCTGTTGCACATAGACCATCAACCTTGCTATATCCATGTCACCTATTAGCATTGTAGCCTTACCTTCTATACTCGATAGACGAGACATCCCAGTAACAAATAAACTCATTCTTCTCCTCATGTCAGCAACAATCTCTGGAGGATATCGGGAAAGTTGTGTGAATCAAAGAATATACTCATGAACGCTCAAGGAATCTTGCTTAAGTGTGAGGAACTCTCGTACCTTAGCCTCTTTTAGTTATCAGGGGAACAAACTCCCCAAGAAGGTCTCCTCAAAACAAGCCCAACTCACAGGTGGTGCTCCCTCAACTCGGTTCTTCTTCTATTGGTCGAACCATATCCTAGCAACACCCTTCGTCTGGTATGCAACTAGTTCCACCCTCTCAGCATCCGCAACATGCATGATTTTGAAAACTTTCTGAAGCTCTTCAACAAAATTCTCTGGATCCTCAATAAAACTAGAACTTGTGAAGCTTGGAGGATTCATCCTTAAGAACTCGCGTGTTGTCCAGCTTGGTTGGTCACAAATTAACTCAACATCTGGATAGCCTCACGGAACTCAGCATTGGTGACCTCTCCCTGGTGTTCCACTTCAGGTGTATTGGGTACCCCTTGCTCCTCAACATTACACCTAGCAGGAAGACCTCTGACAGCTCTTCGTGGAGGCATTATTAACTGAAAAACACACCCAAGCACGAATTAGAAGAAACTTTTTAGAGATCAAACTCTAACGTACGAAATGAGTATGAAGGAAGTGAGATGATTACCTAAGTGTCGCGGCCTCCTAATTATAGATTTCATGCACTTCACACTGATAACTAAGACTCTACAAACACAGCTTCATAGACTCCCTAGGACTTTTGAACTTTGTGC
Source organism: Solanum raphanifolium (assembly GCA_036250405.1). Classification (NCBI taxonomy): domain Eukaryota; kingdom Viridiplantae; phylum Streptophyta; class Magnoliopsida; order Solanales; family Solanaceae; genus Solanum; species Solanum raphanifolium. Next base: position 59,408 of record JAJOOE010002260.1, read on the forward strand.
TCTGATACCAAGTTTGTCACACCCCGATCCTACACCCTGGGCGGGACTAGAACTCGAGAACCATTGTTGGTCCCAAGTGAACCCTTGGCTTGGCTTACTTACTCAGCGGAAGACTTAACTTATCAAAGTACCTCATATAAAACTTAGAATGTCATAAAGAAAACATTCAACTAGCCAATAAGGCAAACTTAAGTCTCAACATAAGATAATGAAAATGAAAAGACTAAAGAACTAACATCTAACTGTCTATGAAGCCTCTAAAACAACTGAGATAGATGTTAGGACAAGACCCACCACATCCTAATGAACTAAAGCTACTAAAAGCAATAAAAAAGGGGTCCTTCAAAAACCAAGGAGGCTCACCAACGGACTCTGAATGCTCAACTGGATCAACGAGGCACTGGATGTTGATCCTAGCTACCTATGTCTGCATCATAAGAAGATGCTGGCCAAATGTCATCAGTACATTGAATGTACGAGTATGCAAGGGGAATTCTAAAACAAGAAATAAGCTTGAAAGGAATTGAAGAACTTACCTGGCTCAACTCAACTAAAACTTAACTAAACGCATTTCAATATAAAGAAATATAAAACAAGTGCAATATAAAGAAAAGCTTTCTAAACATGGGTGTCAACTATGTGTATTTGGAAATACAATAATACTCTGTGTGTATGCAAAGATACAAATATAACTCTGAAATGTTTGTAAAAATACAATTAAATTCTGTATATAAGAATACAAACACTTCTGTAGGAGTTTCTCTAAGCTATAACCATCACGTAAGAGCTATTGTGATGATACAACATTTTACCTCACGCTGTCAGGGCCGTCATATACCTTGCCGAGGGGTATAGAACCTGACTACTAAGTGGATCAACTAGTCTATGCTAAAAAACATTAAGGAATAATCTAAAAAGTATGACCCTTTTCTACCCATGATGGCTACATGGTTTATGGGGCTGGGAGTTGTCTGAACTCTCCCCCATATCAATGCTCAATACTACTCCCAAATATGATACTAGCTCTTATGTTTTAAAAAACATACTTCTTTCTGTGATTTGAGGTAATTGCTCAAAAACTTAGCTCAAGGGCTATCTTGGAAATTAAAGTTTCTTCTCTTGCTTAATTGTGAAAGCGTTTACTCTTTTCTGAAAACTAGTTCAAAGGCTCTTTGGAAATCAAGGTTTCCTTTTCTTGTTTAAATGTGAAAATATTTTAAACTCTTTGGGAATACATAGTCCCCAGATACTTTGAAGAAATGAACTTCAATCGTTTATCTTTACTCTTTGCTCAACTTGAACTTTAAGTCTTAAAACAAAGTTAAAACATTTGGAAAAGACTATTGGAAAACTCTAGGAACTCTTCTTGACTTGTCTCTTACTTCTCTTAACTTTGATCTTAACTTTCTTTGAATTGGATTATGGATTCAAGGTTCATGATCTCATGTTTATGGATGATTTCATGATGTTTAGACGAACCTTAGACTTTTGGAATCAACTAGAAAACAAAGGTACGTTGCTAACGAACTAGTACGGAAAGATGGGGGAGTAATGGGAAGAACTGGCGTCCCAAGCGCTCTGAGCGACGTGGGACACCAGAGGGAAAACTTCATAAGCAAAGGTGGGGCGCTCTGGCTTGTGCGGCACCCCAAGACCCAAACTTCAGAGGCCCCTTCTTGGGGCTCTGAGAGCGGCGGCTCCCCAGGCCCCTGCCCAAGTGCACTCCAACTTTTCTTGCTCATTTTTCAACTCTAAACCACCTAAATAAACTTGTTTTTTTCCCCAAAAACTTAGGAAAAACTAAATCATCAATATATACAAGATCCAAATCAAAATCACACCTAATTATACGAATCAATCTCAAGAAACATCAACAACAAGAACCCACAAGATTTCAAACTAATTAACATCAAGAACTCATAGGATTTTCTTTCAAAATTATATAACTTCGCTGAATTGAATTATGATTGGCGTGTGGGTGAACTAACCCAACGCTATGTTATCTCACATACGTCGTAGGGATCACCCCTTGATGAAATCCACGATCCTAGCTTTGAGAATTTGACGATTCTTGCTTCTTCTCCTCACTTCTCTTCTTCTTCTCTTCTCTAAAACCCTAACTCAATATTGTAAAACCATAAACTGAATCCTATCAATTTAGACCCCAATTAATTACCCAAAAACGAAATTAAGTCATGGGGTATGGAAAATACCATAATGCCCTTCTAAAATCCGGATTAGACTTTCATTATTCGAACAACCCAACTTCAAATGGGCATATCTCACTCATACGAACTCAAAAATGAGTAAACTCGGTGGCGGTGGAAAGATTATCCCAAGATATTTCCTACAATATATGGAAGCACACCTAGACCACCCTAAGCTAGGAGTTATGGTCGTTTGAAGTTGACCAAAAACTCAAACTTAACATAACAAATTTTCTAGATTTTCATTCTTTCCAAAAACAACTTCTTTCTAATTCTAGATCTTTCTAGTCCTTTCAACTAGCAAAGTTTTACATTCTAGAACCATTCTAAATCACGTGCTCTGATTACCAAGTTTGTCACGACCTAGGGGTACCTCCTAGATGTAACATGACATATAAGCCACTTAGGTTTCACAACGTAAAAGTTTTATAACAAAAGGCGAAAGTCTATTACACTTTGCCTCAAACCATCTACAACAGGAATATCTTGAGACACAAACTATACAATAATGTTCGGAAAAAAAAATGAAAGAGCATAAGAGAAATGGTGGCTATATCCTCGAATGCTATGAGGACTTACCAATCATCAGGCCTTGCTCTACTAAGATCCTAGCCGCGGGGATAAGAGTCGATATCACCGTACCCTACTTTTGGATAAGAAATGTAAGCAAGAATATGCGTTCGTACAAACATGTACTAAATATGATAGCTAGCATAAACATCAACATAAACATAAGAATTAGAAAATAAAAGTCATAAAGCATAATTAATGCACATCATAGTTCATATCAACATAGGAGAAATACTTCTTTTAGTAACCTCAAATCAACCTTACTCATCATGGAAGGCAACTCAAGCAACAATCCAAGCTTATCATTCATCATAACATAGTCTAGCTTATGTTTTTTAGATATGGGGAATCGTCTCTTGCCTTACTATAAAAGAACATGGGTAGTCGCCTCTAGTCCTTCTTAACATATGGATCATGGGTACTCGCCTCTAGTCCAACATCATGTGACATGGGTATTTGCCTCTAGTCATTCTATAGGGATCATGGGTACTCGCCTCTTGTCTAATTCATATCTTAAGAACATGGGGATTCGCCTCTTGTTCAACTTTTAGGAATAAGGGTAATCACCTCTTTATTTTATTCTATGAAATATGGGCAATCGCCTCATATCCATCTCATTTAGAGGTCATGGGTAATCACCTCTAGCCTCATCAATTTCTTAGTCTTTAGCATTAGATTCATTTTAGGTGAGCCACCCTTTCAGACTAGAATCATTCAATGTGAGAAAGCCTTTCACATTTATAATCATAAGCAATTCATGTGAGAACTATCTCTTCCACAACAATCACATCAATAATCAACAATTGACAACATAAACTTTACTCTCAAAGCACTATATCTCATAGTCATTCTATATGCTCAATCTCAAGAAATTCAATTTCATAATCATCTCATATGCTTCAACCTTAAAGAAATCCTAATCATGATTTATCATATAAGCTTCAATTCTAGTGTATCTCATCAATCCTAGATTGAATACATCTAAACCCATAAATTCTCCTTTCATGGCATAAAACTTATCTACATCAACTTCATCATTCTAGACATGGGTTAGACATGGGTATATGTAAATTTGTCCTAAAAAATGTAATCCTATCAATTCAATCATAAACAATCATAATATACTCAATTGGATCAACATTCATTTATACCCACAACATTGGAAGAAAACCCTAACTCAAATTGAAGAATTTCATCTCTTCAATTGGGGAATCTTAGAGACTCCATGGAAGAAAGGATTCCATGGATTAAAAGTCATCATACCTTGATATCAAATCCCACAAATGCTTGAGGAATGGAGACTTGACCTTGATCCAAGCTTGGACTCTTTCTTCTTCTTCAAGTTCTAGAGAGAGAAATATTTGAGCGGAACACTTGGTTTTCTTTTGTGAATTTGGAAGAATGAAGTGAATGGGTTAATTTTGGAGTTGAAAATACTTATATAGGGGCCTTAGTGAAGGGTAAAACGACGTAGTATAGGAACTAATTAATTAGGAAAAGACCCAACTGCCCCCAACAATAACTGATAAGTGACCACCAGCGGACTCCAGTCAAGGGACCATGGTCTGAACCACAGCCCGTCCTGGTAGACCGTCATTCATGGTCAAAAAAGGTGATTTTGGGGCCTCGAACCATGGACCCTGACCACGGACCATGGTTTGGCCTACGGTTCATGAGATAGGCTATGGTATTGAGCTCCTAGACCATCTAAGGCATGACCATCCATGGACCACACCTAAAGTCTGTGGTCCCATCACAGGCTATGGGTGGCCCTCGTGGCTGGCACCTGCATTTTCCCCAAAACTGATTCTTTTCCCTTTTTTGGACACGGGGTGTTACATTCGAAATGGGTGAAGTCGCCTTGATAGGTCCCGAATTGGTACATTAGGCTATGGAGAAAGTTTTACTTATTAGAGAAAGGTTGAAAATGGCTCAAAGTCGAAAAAAGTCATATGCCGACGTTAGAACAAGAGATCTTGAGCTTGAAGTTAATGATTGGGTCTATTTAAAAATTTCACCCATGAAGGGTGTAATGAGGTTTGGTAAGAAAGGGAAGCTTAGTCCCCAATATGTAGGCTCATATCATATTTTGAGGTGTATTGGTAAGGTTGCTTATGAACTAGAATTGCCTAATGAGTTGGCATCGGTGCATCAAGTTTTCCATGTCTCTATGTTGAAGAAATGTGTCCGGTTGAGATTTTAGACCGACAAGTCAAGAAGTTGAGAAAAAAAGAAGTTGCTTCCGTGAAAGTGTTGTGGGGGAATCAGTTAGTTGAGGGTGCTACTTGGGAGGCTGAGGCCGATATGATGTTCTGATATCCTCATTTCTTTACTTATACCCCTACTCTATCTTGAGGTATTGAATTCTTCATATGAGGTTTACTCTTTTGGTGTCATGTGTCTTAGATATTCCCATGATTTGCTCATTTATGTATGTTCATAAAAAAACTTAAGTTTTGAGAAAATGAGTCAACTTGATTGATTTCTACATGTTTATGTGCATTTGAGTATGAGTTGCATATAGACTTCATGATATGATGTTTTGAACATGCTTTAGCTTGGTTTCCTCCTCGGATATGTGCATTTATGTGATTGCATGCATATTGGACTATTAGATTAAGATTCCTACCCTCCATCAGATGTCTTGAATCTCATTCAAGGATGAATGTTCCTAAGGGAGAGATAATTTAACACCTCGGATTCAGAGAAGGGAAAAATATTCATTTCACTGCAATTCAATGAAGTAACTCGAGAACGTCGAACAACTCGGGGATCTGTCGAGTAGAACTTCTTGCCTTTTTGGCTTAATTTCTGCAACCAGTGTTCTGGACCTTTAGGCGAGCCAGATCAAGCTCGTCGTTCCATTCGGCGAGTCGCCAAAATGATTTCCCAATCGCCTAGTTGGCTTAGTCCTTGAGCCGACTCACTAGAACTTTCGGCGAGCTAAACGCTTACTCAGCAAGTCGCCGAGTGGTTTTATGCGAGCTCCGGGGTTTCTTATTTTATGTTTTTAAGTTAGGTCTTTTCAAATTATTTTAATTCAATACCATGTCATTTTACCCTTCACCTAAAGACCTATATAAGTGTTTTGCCCCAAATTTCCCCAATTTAAATGATTCTCTCAAATTCCTAATAGAAGAACAAGTCTCCCTCTCAAATATTTCTCTCTCAAGGAGTTGAAGAAGAAAGCCAGGGTTTTCAAGACAAGTTTCCAATTCCATAATTGAAGTCAAGCTTTTGGCATTGAGGTATGATAGTTTTCATCCACGAATTCCTTCCATTCATGGAGTTCCCAAATTCTCCTATTTTTCAATGTTAGAATTCCCAAATTGATTTAGGGGTTTCTTCTATGTTATGAGTTCTCCTAACTATTGATCTAATTGATTGATTTATGATTTATTATTTATGAAGTATGAATTGAGTTAATCTCATGATTTTATGATGATTTCCCATGAACCCATGTAATCCCCATGTTTTCCAAGTTATGATCATATAATGCGGGTTTTGGATTATGAAAGAAGATTATATGAAATCAAGCATGAATTTATGATGAATTTCTATGAACCCACGCTCTCTAATTGAATGACAAGAGGCAATTACCCATGTCACATGATGTAAGGACAAGAGGTTATTACCCACGTTTTAAGAGCTAAGATGAATATGAATAAGAATTATTCCGTGGAAGTTAAGCTTAGAACAGAGTGGAGAATAGACAACTACCCATGTCCCATAACTATGTTCCAACATAGGATTTGTCTAGATAGACATTAGCTAGTGGATCCACAATAGCTAGAAATTCATGGTCCTTACCGTGGCAAGTAGGACAACCCCTTTTCTGTCTGGGCAGACACTAGATTCCATGATGATAGCTCTCATGGTGTTATATGTCGGTTAAGGCTACTTCCCACAAACAAGTTATAATGAACTAAGGTTACTTCAAGGAATTATCTCACGCATGTTTTAAGATAATAATTATGTGCATTGACCATGTTTTATGACTCGTGTTCTCTAACTCTTATCTCATGTTTGGGCTTGGTCATTGTATCTTATGAAGGTGTCTCTCATTAAACATGTTTTCATATGTTTTATGCATGTCTATCATACTTGGTAAATACTTTGTACTAACGCATACTCTTGCCTACATTTCCCCAAATATAGGGTCCGACAGTCAAGGTTCTCAGTTTCGTGGCTAGAGGTTGACTTGAGAGATTTTCGAGCTTTAGTGAGTCTTCATGCTTCGAGGACAAATTCTCATTGTTTTTAGTTTTCTTACTTACTTTGAGTTTTGGACATGATGTATGGGCTAGGCCCAATTTCATTCTTATGTATTGGATGGCTAATGAGACAAGTGTTTAGACTTCCGCTTTAATTTTATAAAACTTTTAGAACTTGGAATGTTCTTCTTTATCTCTTTGTTTAATTTATTATGTTATGAATGCTAAGTGAATTGTATGGGGCCTCTCGGGGTCCTATATGCTATGTTACGCCTAGGGGGTACCTTGGGTCGTGACAAGTTTATGGTGTGATGATTCAATCTTTTCATTTTAAGGACTTTATTTATAAATTCATTTCATTTTATGAGAAAAAACATTAAAAAAACCCTAAACTTGGAAGGATAACTTACTTTAGCACGTTAACTTTACATATAATTATTTGCCCCCTAATCTCATTTGAAATGAATTTAATATCACCTTAAGATTATAATACCAATCTCACAATGGCAAGTGCATGTCACACACACCATGCCATCGACACATCAACACCACATCACTACCACGTCAGTGCCACCTTGAAACTGATTTAAATTTTCATTTTATAGTTCTTCTTTTATTTCTTTTTATTTATTAACAATTTTAGAAAGAAAACAAATAAGAAAAAATGAGGATTAATGTAACATTAAAAAAAGTCAAGTTCATCACCATTAATACAAACACTGCCATAAATAGTAATTTTGAAGCAACAATTTTCAACACCAACAATCTTCTCTTTTAAATTTTCAAAATTAGTGACATCAATTTAGATTTAGATATTTAAAAAAGGAAGTCCCTCTTCTTAAAATCGAAAATTGATATGACTGAAAGATCAAAAGTAAAGGAAAAAATGTTGGAGATTCAATGCCGAAGGATAAACAGATGAGAAAGATGGTGGTTGAAGGCGAGGATTTTTGGAGTAGGAGAAAGAGGGTGGGGGTGTAGAATTCGAAGAAGGAGAAATGGGGTGGGGAGTTTTGAAGAAGGACAAAGAGAGGGGGGTTTTTTGAATAAGAGAATGGGGTGGTGTAATGGTGGCCGAAGGTGGCAGGGGTGATGGGCTGTGGGGAAGAAGAAAGGGTGGGGTTGCTAGTAGCTAAGGGTTGTGTGGTGGGGTGTGAGGAAGATGAAGCATGAAAAATGATGGTTGAAAAGAAAAAAAAGGGACCCACTTATATTTTTCCTCTTTAATTTTTGCCAAACACACTATTATTTCCCTTGCCATGTTAGTGTTTTGGGTTCATTTAAATTCACTTGTTATGAGATTTGGGGGGGGGGGGGGGCAGTAAAGAATTACCCGTAAAGTTAAAATGCTAAAGTAAGTTGTCCTACCAAGTTCCGGGGGAGGGGGGGTGGATTTAAATTCTCTCATTTTATTTTGCATATCTCTCAATTCTCATGTTATATTAATTGGTTTGTTTTGGTTCCACAAACGAACATATAGGCTTAGTCCGTGTGCTGTTGTTTGCCTTCGTTGTTTGGAATAGTTGTTGAACTCTTTGTTGGACAAAAGAAATGGGCCGAGTTAAGGGGAAATGGATTGGGTCGAGATTATTTAGAGTGGAAATTGGGCTGGGAATTGTTGAAAGCTTAAGGTAGTAATGGGCTGATTGGGAATTGCTGGAAGCGAATTGGATTTGGTCTTTGGGAATTGGGAATGGGAAATTTGGGCTCAAACACAACTAATTGATAGGCTGAATATTAAAGTCCAAATTAAAATTTACAAAGAATGAAGAGTCTTGGTCCCTGAGTCTTGAAAAGGATGATGAGATTTGAAACTAAATAAATTACGTATCTAATAAATTAATAAGCTTCTTGATTTTTTTACAAATGAGAAATAATTAACTAACTATTGAAAAAATAATACTAATGGCATTACTAATTAAAATTTTGATTAGTTTAAGAAAAATAAGATAAGTATTAAGTTAAGCACATTTTTTTTAGACGAATTTTAAAAATATTTATAAAACCCCAAAGTCATACACAAAACTTATATGTGCATAAATATAGAAATATATAATTGCTTCTAAAAACAAAACAAAACAAAACCAAGCCTGAAAACATTTTTTGGATTTTTCAAAAATAATTATTTCCAATTGTTTAAAATTTAAGAAGCTTAAAAATTAATCAAATCGTGGAGGGTCAAAATTGGGTGTCAACAAGGTCTATTGGTGGAATGGGATGAAGAAGGATATTGCGGAATTTGTGGCTAAGTGTCCTAATTGCTAATAAGTGAAAGTTAAACATCAGAAATCGGGAGGTCTGTCCCAAGATATTAGTATTCCTACTTGGAAGTGGGAAGATTTGAATATGGACTTCATAGTAGGGTTGCCTCGTTCCCGGCGCCAACATGATTCGATTTGGGTTATAATAGACCAAATGACAAAATTGGCTCATTTCATTCCCATCAAGGTTTCTTATTCGGCGGAATATTATGCTAAGTTGTATTTGAGGGAAATGTTAAGGTTACATGGAGTGCCCTTGTCCATTATTTCCAATCGAGGTACCCAATTCACTTCACAGTTTTGGAAATCTTTCCAAAAGGGTTTTGGTACTCATGTTGACCTTAGCACGACTTTTCATCCACAAACGATGAGAAAGCGGAGCATACTATTTTAACTTTGGAAGATTTGTTGAGAGCTTGTGTGATTGATTGTAAGGGTAATTGGGATGACCATTTGCCATTGATTGAGTTTGCTTATAACAATAGTTACCACTTGAGTATTTGGTATGGCTCCATTTGAGGCTCTCTATGGTAGGAGGTGCAGATCTCCTATAGGCTGGTTTGAGGTGGGTGAAGTTGCATTGATAGGACCCGAGTTAGCTCATGAGGCTATGGAGAAAGTCCGACTTATTAGACAGATGTTGAGAATAACCCAAAGTAGACAAAAGTCCTATGCTGATATTAGAAGAAGGTCTTGAGTTTGATGTTAATAATTGGGTCTACTTGAAAATCTCACCCATGAAGGGTGTAATGATATTTGGAAAGAAAGGAAAGCTTAGTCCCCGTTATGTGGGTCTATATAAGATTTTGAGGCGTGTTGGTAAGGTTTCTTATGAGCTTGAGTTGCCTAAGGATTTGGCATCGATGCGTCCTGTTTTCCATGTCTCTATGTTAAGTAAATGTGTTGGAGATCCGACATCCATAGTTCTCTTAGAAGGTTTGGGAGTCGATGAGAATCTTTCTTATGAAAAAGTTCCGGTTGAGATTTTAGACCAGCAAGTTAAGAAGTTAAGAAATAAAGAAGTCGCTTCCGTGAAAGTGTTGTGGAGGAATCAATTAGTTGAGGGTGCTACGTGGGAGGCTGAGGCCGATATGATGTCCCGATATCCTTATTTCGATCCTTCTACCCCTACTCTAGCTTGAGGTAATAAGTTCCTCATGATTTACTCTTTGTTTAGTGTCATGTGCCTTAAATGTTTCCATGATTTCCTTACTATTCATGATTCATGAAAATTTTAAGCTTTAAGAAAATGAGTCAATTTGATTGATTTCTACATGTTTATGTTCATTAGAAAATGAGTTGTTGATAACGCTCAACTACACTTTGTCCAATTCTAAGTGTAGGCGATCACAATTTAGTATAAACCCAACGAAAAGTTGGGATCGATCCCACAAGGAGTCATATGGTAGAGAATTCAATTACGAAGTGAAAGACGTATTCTAATCGGTTGTAGGAATAGAATTTATCAAAATAATCAAACTAAGTTGCAGGGGTTGACAACTACTATCAAATGGAGGGATTAGGTTTGTCAATTAACAACTACGAAAATAGGGGAGTTTTCAAGTAGAGAGAGATCCTTGGGGATGTTATAGATTAATTGCCAATTTCTTTATATGGGTGATTACTAATTACTGAAAACCATTTAATCTTAGTGGGTAGGCTATACTTTAGATGAAATATCCATCTCTCGATCAACTATCACAATTCAAGCGAGTTCTCTCAAACCTCGGTAAGCATAATAATTATGAACAGCCCAAAGCCTTAATTAATCTACTATCTCGAGCTAGATTGGTAGGATCGAATTAAGACTCACTTTCTCAAGCTGAATCCACAACAACCCAATCATCAATTGATAACTTTAATTCTAAAACCCCTTTCTCAAGCAAGCATATAATACTAGGCTAGAATTGTATATGTAACTACAATTCATGAAATAGAACTCAGTTATCAAACGAACTCACTTCAAAATAATAGTTAAATCAATTATTACCAACACCCATAAGCTAATTGAGACAATTAATCACATAATCACACCCCTAAGAATGGGGGTTTTAGCCACACATTATAAAAACCAGGAAGATATTACCAACTATGTTCTCCATCAGCTAGATAATGAAACTCAAATCTCCACAATGCTCGAAATAAATTTAAAATAAAAAACCCAACTTAAAATTCTACTCCAAAAACAACTGAAAATAATGTTTGGATAAAAAACGCAGAGTTAGAATCTGTAGGAACTCTTCTTTCCCTTTTCAAAATTCAATTTATACGTTCCCAGATTTTTTCCTTTGGGTCATTTGGCAGAATAAGTCAAGCGTCGCCGACCGCACCAAATGCTCCTGTCCATCGCCTTTCTGGCTTGAGTCCTCACCCTTTCTGTGCTGCGATTTTATGTGATTGAAGTCGAGCTCACCGACCTATTTGGCGATGCGCCAATTGTCCTTTCTTATCGTCCTTTTTGCTTGCATCTTCACTCATCACTCTGTAACCTTAGGCGATCAGGTCCTTGTCGCCGATCCATTCGGCAGTTTGATGAAATGCCATTTCCATCACTAAGTTGGCTTTTCCCAGGGCTGGCACGTTGTAACTTTTGGCGAGTTGAAGTACCACTCGGCGAGTCACCGAGTGGTCTGGCAATCGTCAGCTTTTCTTCTCTTCAGCTTTTTCAGCTTTTCAGCTCCTTTTAGCCCGGTAATGTCGTTGCCTTGCTCTTTTGCCTTTGTTGCTGCAAATGAACACTTAAACATTAGTTTAGAGCATAAAATAAGCATTAAGGACACAAAAACAATGAATACTAAGCCCTAAATGAGTAGAAATCTCAAACTCATCAACACCCCCAACTTAAACTTTTGCTTATCCCCAAGTAAAATACAAGATCAATCAATTCAGCAGAGATGTCTACAAATAGTGTTTATCAAGATTCAGCATGAATACACACGAGAGGTCCAAAATACCCATGCAATGTTCAATTATGCACTACAAGTTTCAAACGGTGACTAGCCATCATCAAATAAAACTCAAGCTCGCAATGCTTGCTTCAAATGCAAATTCAAGCTCAACAAAAATATTCGAATACCCTCACAGCAAAAATGATTCCATACTCACACAAAGATCATCAAGTTTTTAGAATTTAGGAATCAAAAGCAACTCTCACACTCCCAAAGATAAACACATGCATGATTCTACCCATAAGCTTGCCCGTATTTTCCATCCAACATGACTTTCAGCTGACTCAAGATCATAAAGGTCGTTCAGGACTTGTAACGGGACTGAGGGTAAAGGTATGATCATTTTGGTTTAGTGACTTCTACCTTCATAAAGCATGGCCTGCATTTCACTTTTTCTCCTTCTCGTTCACTCTTTTTTATTTTCACAATCCACCCTATGTTCTTTTAAGTATGACTCATTGGATACCCCATTTGTTTTGTCCATTCCACAAACTTTATTTCAACAATTCTTTTCTTTTTCGATCTTTTTCTTCTTTCACTTTTCTCTTTTTTTTACATGGATGGGTTCCATCTTTTTCAACATGATCCTTCAAGGGCAAATTTCTCCAACTTCTTGACTTTCCCTTTTTTTCCACTACACCCCCAACTTAGGCTTTTGGCCTAAGTTTGTTATTCAAAATAACCAATGCTCCATGAAGATTTTAGGTGGGCAAGAAAGAGGTCAAGTGTGTTCAAGCTTCATTCAAAGAAAAGGATATGCTCAAATGGTGCCAAGCAAGGTTCACACTCTCACAAGGTGTATAATGGCCATTTTGGTTCACTATCCACAAATGATGCCTAAGATCATCTCTATCATTCACCTTCATTAGTCAATTGGACCAATGGGGCAAGTTCTAGGTATTACCAAACTCAAATTTCAAGGCAACCTCACCACACACGGCATTCAACACAATCATCAAACAAGACTCTACAATTTTATCTAGCGTGCAACGATCATCACAAGGTTCATTTCAACAACCGGCTAGTCACAATGAGATGTTAAGAGTTCACATATGACTTATGCAACTCAAGTTTGCCTCATTGGAATCGTACACACATATCATTCAATCAAAAGCACTATTCAAGTCATCAGTATTGACCGCAACCGACACTCAAATTTACAAGAGAACAGTCACATTCACAAATATAAAAAAGTGATGAAAAAAATTTAATTTGGGTCAAAACCAACATTAACATTAAAACTAATGGATCAAAAATTAACTAACATCTAGTAAGAACCAAAAAGCCACAATCACACAGTCTAGTTATATCAAGCCATCGCAACAAAATAAAGGGTATGAGTTTACCCCCACCCCATCAAATAAACCCAACATTATCCTCAATGCAAAAATAAAAATAAAGACAAAATTAAATAGGAAAGATCACTGAGTGAAAGGACTGGGATCATAAGAACTCTTTACTATATGGCCAATTGGCGAAGGCTGCTTGAGACCGCCGAACTGAAACTACCTCACAAACTTTTCCAACATGTTGGCTCTCCAGTTGGGATTAAGAGGCAGGTCAACTTGGGCTTGCCAAACCATTCGGCGAACCGTCGAACAGTCTGAAAGCTCGCCAAAATTTCCAGAACTGTGTTCCTCTATTTCGAACCAAAAGGTAGACCAAATTGCGACTGCCGAAAGGGTCTTCTCATCGCGCAATCACCATTCCTTGCACATTCAGTAAATGTTATTCGAAAACAACTAAAGCTTGGGGTTGTCTCCCAAGAAGCGCCTTATTTAACATCATGGTGCGACGTGAAAATAGTCTCTTGCATCTTCCAAATACACCATTTCAATTACCAATATTTCCTTACATTCCCCAAAATAGAGCTTTAGACGCTGCCCATTTACTTTGAATGTTGGTCCGTCTTTACCTTCAACTTCCATTGCCCTAATTGTGAACACTTGAGTTAGTTTGAATGGTCCAGATCACTTTGATTTGAGTTTACCCGGGAAAAGTCTCAAACGGGAGTTATAGAGAAAAATAAAACCACCTACTCGGAACTCTCGCTGAAGGATCTTAGCATCATGCCACTTCTTCATTTTCTCTTTATAAATGGCTAAACTTTCATATGCTCTCAACTGAAATTCCTCCAATTCATGAAGCTGATTTACTCTCCCTTTCGATACATTTTCCCAGTTCAGATTTAACGCCTTCAACGCCCATATTGTCTTATGTTCAAGCTCGACTGGTAAGTGAAAAGATTTGCCAAATATCAACTGATATGGTGACATACCAATAGGTCTTTTGAAAGCGGTGTGATACGTTGAAAGAGCATCATCCAACTTTCGAGACCAATCCGTCCAATGTGCGTTCACTGTTTTTGCAAGAATGCCCTTAATCTCTCGATTTGAAACCTCAACTTGGTTGCTTGTTTGTGGATGATAGGGTGTTGCGACTTTATGTTTGACTCCGGATTTGCTCAACAACAATGCAAACAATCGGTTGCAAAAATGAGATCTTTCATCACTAATAATAGTACGAGGGGTACCAAACTTTGCAAAAATGTAGCGCTTTAAGAATCGCACAACATTCGTTCCCTCATTGTTGGGTAAGGATACAGCTTCCACCCATTTTGAAATGTAATCAAGTGCCACCAAAATGTACTTATTTCCAAAAGAGCTCACAAACGGACCCATGAAATCTATTCCTGACACATTAAACAAAACAATTCAACCTCTAGGATGGGATTAAAAGGTAGTTCAGGCTTTCTTGATACCCCTCTTTGCTTTTGGCATTGCATGCATTATTTAACAAAGCCATGTGCACTTGGTATAGTAATGACCAATAGTATCCACTTTAAAGAACTTTAGCGGTTGTTCGCACCCCTCTATTATATCCACTAACATGCAAAGTGTGGCAAGCATTAAGAATTGCATTGACTTCCTCTTTCGATATGCATCTTCGAATGATATGATTTGCGCATTCTATAAATAGATATGGTTTATCCCAAAAATTAATACCTCTTTCATTGAACAAGAATCTCTTTTGTTGGCAGAAGTTTAGGCCCTCGGGTAGTAACGATGCCAGCAGACCAAGGTGGGTTCCCTTGGGTTACCCTCATCACCATTTCATCAGGGAATTCAACCACAATGTATCTCTCGTTGGGATCAACCATATTCGTTTCTAACCGAGACAAATGATCTGCCACTTGGTTTTCACATCTCTTTCGATATTTTACCTCAAAATCAAACTCTTGCAACAACAATACCCACCGAATCAGTCTTGGTTTTTCATCCTTCTTAGCCATCAAATATCTAATGGCAGCATGATCCATGTGCACCACTACTTTAGTTCCAAGCAGGTATGCTCTAAATTTTCCAAACGCATACACCACCACTAGCAATTCTTCCTTCATGACGGTATAATTCTTTTCCGCCACATTTAAAGTCTTACTTGCATAATAAACCAGGTGAAATAACTTTCATTTTCTTTGACCATGAACAGCTCCTAAAGCAACACCACTAGCATCACACTTGAGTTCAAATGGAATACTCTAATCGGGAGCAATAATGATCGGGGCTGACACTAGTTTTTCTTTCAAACACAAAAATGCTTTTAGGAAAGCATCATCAAAATTGAATGTATATTCCTTTTATAGCAATTTACAAAGTGGGTGTGCCTTGGAAAAATCCTTTATGAACCGCCTGTAGAAACCCGCATGGCCTAGGAAACTCCGGACACCTTTTACCGAAATAGAAGGAGGGAGCTTCGCAATGACTTCAACTTTAGCTTGATCTACTTGCATTTCGTCTCCTGAAATTCTATGCCCCAAAACAATGCCCTCTTTTACCATGAAATGACACTTCTCCAAATTTAGAACTAGATTGGATTCCACGCACCTTTTTAGCACTTCCCCAAGGTGTTCAAGACATGCTTCAAATGAATCACAAACGACTGAGAAATCATCCATGAATACTTTCATTGAGTCTTCCACCATATTTGTGAAAATAGAAAACATAAATCATTGGAATGTTGCTGAAATATTACACAACCCAAAGGGCAACCTCTTGAACGAAAAGGTCCATAGGGACATGTGAAAGTAGTCTTCGCTTGATCGTCCGGTGCAGTAGAAATCTTGTTGTAAACAGAATAACCATCCAAAAAGCAGTACCATCCACGCCCTGCAAGCCTATCAAGCATTTTGTCCATAAACGGCATTGTGAAATGATCTTTCTTGGTCCATGCATTTAAGTTCTGGTAGTCCATGCATACACGCCAACCAGTGACCGGCCTCATAGGTACAAGTTCACCTTTTTATTTGGAACCACCGTGATGCCCCCTTTCTTTGGTACACATTGCATGGGACTTACCCATTTGTTATCTGCAATAGGGTAAACCACACCTACATCTAACCACTTGATAATTTCTTTCTTCACCGCTTATTGCTTAGGCGGATTTAGCCCTCTTTGATGCTCAACATTTGGTTTGCATTCACTATCCAATTGGATTTTATAAGTGCAAATCTTGGGGGAATACCTATAATATCAGCAATTGTCCATCTTATGGCCTTGATGTATCACTTTAATACCACAACAAGTAATTTCACTTGCCACTCAAGCAAGTCTGCTGCAATGATGATGGGTAAGGTATTGTTTGCTCCCAAAAATACATACCGAAGATGAGATGAGAGTGCTTTTAACTCAAGTTCTAGAGGTTCTTCCGTGAATTGTTTAGCGGGGGGACTCTCTTGATTTATCAGATCAATATCAACCTTTAATAGGTTATTTGAATAAGCACCTAGTCCCGATAGAGCAGCCACAACTTCATTGTATCCTTGAACTTCGTCCTCATCATAATTTGCAAAGACAACAGCAAGAGGTTCATCCATACACATCATTTCACTCACAGTAGCCACTATTTCCTCAATCACATAAATGATTGAAACCACATGAATGTCACTAGATTGTTTCATCGATTTGCACACATTGAACTTGACCTCCTCATCATTTATCCTGAACTTTAACTCACCACTTTCAACATCGACTAGGGCTTTTCCGGTTGCCAAAAATAGCCTACCCAAAATAATAGACACCTCTACATCAATCTCACAATCCAAAATAACAAAGCCAGCCGGAAAGATAAATCTATCCACCTTCCCCAAGATATCATAAAGTATTCTAATAGGGTGTTTAATAGACCGGTCAGCCATAAAAGCTGTATTGTTGTGGATTAGGTTCACCCAGCCCAAGTTGCTTGAAGACAACATACAACATCAAGTTAATACTCTCCCCCAAGTTGCACAAAGCTTTGGAAAACTGAAGCATCCCAATGGTACATGGGATGGTAAATTCCCCCGGATCCTCTTTTTTGTGATCACATCGTTGGTCATAACGGCACTACGATTATGAAACACTTCAATCATTTCGAAATCGATACTTCTTTTCTTAGTGACCAGTTCCTTCATGAATTTCGCGTATCCCGGCATCTCAAATAATGCTTCCACTAAAGGAAGGTTTATAGAAAGAGTCTTGAACACAGATAAAAAATTCTTTAATTTGTCATCTTCATTCCGCTTTTTGAGAAAAATGTGGGTTGATTATGGGAAGTGGTTTTACTGAATGTGAAGAAGAGGCAGCCCCTTCTTTAGATATTTTCAGCTCTTCGGTGGTGCTTTGCCTCAGACTTTCTTCATCCTCTTTGGGCATATTATTCTCCGGTGCATGATTAGACATCTCTACATTAATGGTATCTTTCTCTTCTTTACTAGTGTTTTCCCTATCATTCACCTTCACATCACCACCTGTTACTTTCCTACTTCATGTAAAAACCATCAAACATTTGTTATGATCAGCCTTTGAATTTGCCATATCATCATTTGCACACCTGTCTAATAGCTTGGGGTCTAACTGGGCTGAAAGTTGGCTCATTTGATATTCGAGTTGCTTAGTAGAATCTGCGTGAGAGTTTACTTTATTATTCAAGGATGTGAAATCAGCCTTCATTTCCTTAAGCATGTCATCAGACCCTTCAACTTTATCTAGAATGCGTGATAACAATTCATCCACTCGAAGACTCCCTGAACTGCCCCTAGATTTTGGGTTGTCACCCGTCTGCATGTGACACACATCATTATTGTCTTCTCTCCTCCAAAAATAATTTTGGTCAACCCAATCTTGATTGTACCCTCTCCATCCATCTTCAATAAATGTGTTCCAACCTTGATTCCCACCCGACTTCAAAGAGCTCAGCTACGAACCCTCCTCTAGTCTTGACACTTTTTGCACCACATTGTTTTCAGACATACTCCCCATCACTTGTTTGTTTAGCAACACCATTTAGGACATCATCTTGGCTATCTAGTTGTCTCGTTCTTGGTTATTTTTCTACTTGCTCTATTTTCAGCCCAAAATTCAAGGGAGACACTTGATCTTCTTTAGTGTACAAAGCACGATTTATCTTCGTCATCCCATAAAAAAGAGTCGATGCTATTTCAAAAGGTTGCTGCAAAATTTCCCCATTGACAAGCTGGTCAGCTACACCCTTGTTGACTGAATCTTGACTCCGGTAGAAATGTTGTAATAAGATGTTATTCGGGAGTACGTGAGTTGGGAATTGGAGTAACAGCTTCTGAAACCTCAGCCATGTCTCATGGATTCTTTCACCATCCAACTGCTTGAAGCCCTGAATATTATCTCTCAATGCCATAATCTTCGAAGGAGGCAAAAATCTTACAAAGTACGCCTTGGTAAGCTCTTCCCAAGACGTAATCGAATCCCTTGGCAGGTCAGTTAGCCACTTTGTTGCTTCCCTTATCAAAGAAAAAGGAAACAACCGAAGCCGGACTGACTCTTGTGAGATGTTCTCGAACAATAATGGACCACACACGTCCAAAAATTTCCGAATATAGTCATGGGGATCCTCATAAGCCAGCCCTTCGGATAAACCTTTCATTTGTAATAGTTGCAACATCGTGCTAGTCACATGTAATACCGCATTTCCCATGACCAGAGGTAAATGAATAGCACCTACACCACCCAATCAAGCTTCATTGACATCATTCAAGTTAAAGATGTCGTCCTGATGTCCAAGTTGGCAAGCGTTGCTCCAGTTCACACTCATCTCGTCACCTATTCAACAACAACCAACAACAAACACAAAACAAAGTAAGTCGATTCAATTACAAATAAGATTAGATCACATCTAAACTTCACAAAAAGAATTCTAACCACCACTTCCCGGCAGCGGCGCCATTTTTGATAACGCTCAACTACACTTCATCCAATTCTAAGTATAGGTGATCGCAATCTAGTATAAACCCAACGAAGAGTTGAGGTCGATCCCACAAAGAGTGATATGGTAGAGAATTTAATTATGAAGTGAAAGAAGTGTTCTAATCGGTTGTAGGAATAGAATTTATCGAAACAATTAAAATAAGTTCCAGGGTTTGACAACTAATGTCAAATAGGGGAATTAGGTTTGTCAATTAACTACTATGAAAACAGGGGAGTATTCAAGTAGAGAGAGATCCTTGGGGATGTGATCGATTAATTGCCAATTTTGCTAGACAGGTGATTACTAATTACTGAAAACCATTTAATCTTAGTGGGTAGGCTAGACTTTAGATGTAATAGTCATATCTCAATCAACTATGACGATTCAAGTGAGTTCTCTCAAACCTCGATAATCATAATAGTTATGAACAGCCCAAAACCTCAATTAATCTACTCTCTCGAGCTAGATTGGAAGGATCAATTTAAGACTCCCATTCTCAGGCTAAATCCACAACAACCCAATCACTACAATAATCAATTGATAACTTTAATTCTAAAACCTCTTTCTCAAGCAAGCATAGAATAATAGGATAGAATTGTATATGTAACTACAATTCATGAATTAAAACTCGGTTATCTATCAAACCTGCTTCAAAACAGCAATTAAATCAGTAATTACTAAAACCCATAAGCTAATTGAGACAATTAATTACATAATCACACCCCCTAGAATGGGGGTTTTAGCCATGCATTATAAAAAACAAGAAGATATTACCAACTATGTTCTCCATCAGCTGGGTAATGAAATTCGAGTCTCCACAATGCTTGGAATCAACTTAAAATTAAAAACCCAACTTAAAAGTATACTCCAAAAACCATTTAAAACAATGTTTGGATGAAAAAACCAGAGTTAGAATCTATAGAAACTACTCTTTCCCTTTTCAAAATTCAATTTATATGTTCCCAGATTTTTGCCTTCGGGGTCATTCGATGGAATAAGTAATGCTGCTGTCCATCACCTTCTTGGATTGAGTTCTCACCCTTTCTATGTTGTGACTTTATCCGATCGAAGTTGAGCTCGCCGACCAAGTTGGCGATGCGCCAATTGTCCCTTCATATCGTTGTTTTTCTTAAATCTTCACTCATCACTCTGTAACTTTAGGTGATCAGGGTCCTTGTCATCGATCCATTCAGAAGTTCACCGAAATGTCATTTCCATCGCTCAATTGGCTTTTCCCCAAGGTTGGCACGCTGTAACTTTTGGCAAGATGAAGTACCACTCGGCGAGTCGTCGAGTGGTCTTGGAGATCATTAGCTTTTCTTGTCTTCAGGTTTTTTAGCTTTTCTGCTCCTTTTAGCCTGATAATATCCTTGCCTTGCTCTTTTGCCTTCATTGCTGCAAATTAACACTAAAACATCAGTTTAGAGCATAAAATAGGCACTGAGGACACTAAAACAATGAATATTAAGCCCTAAATGAGTCGAAACCTCAGACTCATCAGTTGCATGTAGTTTTCATGATATGATGATTGAACATGCTTTTAGCTTGGAGATGGTGATTCCTCCTTGGATATGTGTATTCTTGAAATTTCATGCATATTGGGCTGCTAGGTCTAGTTCCTATCTTCCCTATGATGCTTTCAATATGTTGTATCTTGGATTCGAAGTTCCTCCTTTGTTGTGTGCATTTAGATAAAGTTGCATGCATGATGGGTTGCTAGTTTAGAGTCTTTTTCATCTTGTGATGTCTGGAATCTCATTCGAGGACGAATTATCCCAAGGGGGAGGTAATGTAACACCTCGGATTTGAGAAAGGGAAACATAGCAGTTTTCCAGAAGTTCCTAATTCCATCCTACGGAGGCCAACCACGGCCCATGGAGGGGATCACAGACTGTAGGACTTGTTTGTGGATGGCCACCCAAAACTGCCAAGAAAACCCAGAACCACGGCCCGAACCAACAGACCGTCATTGGGTCCATGGTCCGTGGTTGAGTCCGTAGTTCAGGGTCCCGAATCCCAATTTTTGACGATAGTCAACGCCCCAACAGGACGGAATGTCGGTCAGACCACGGTCCGTCAGTCAGGGCATATGGGTCGTGAGGTCTGTAGTTATTTTAGGGGTAGTTGGGTCTTTTCCTAATTAGTATAGCCTAATAGTATGTCGTTTTTCCCATGCCTAAAACCCCTATATAGGTGGTTTAACTCTAAAATTTCCCCATCCTAAATCATTCTCTAAAATTCACCCAAAGAAATCAAGTTCTTTCTCTCCAAGATATTTCTCTCTCTAGAAGTTTGAAGAAGATGATTCAAGTTAGGGTTCAAGGTCAAGCCTCTATTCTTCAATTGCTTTTGGGCTTTGATAGCAAGGTATGATAGCTTTTCATCCATCGGATCCTTGCATCCATCGAGACCCTAAGTTCTCCAAGTAAAAAAGTAGAAATTCCCCAATTTGAGTTAGAGTTTTCTTCTAAGTTATGGGTCTTTATGAATGTTGATTCAAATGATTGAGTTATGATTTATTATGCATGAATTGAGAGGATTCTATGTTTTTATGATGAGATTCCATGTACCCATATTTAACCCATGTTTCTAAAGAGAAAGTGAATAAAAATGGGTTTTACTCTTTGAAAGGAGAATTTATGGATTTATGTGTATTCTTATAGGATAAATAAGATACAATATAAGTTGCTTTGAGATTGAAGCATATGTGATAAATATGATATCACTTGCTTGAGATTGAAGCATAGGTGATGATTATGATATGAGTTACTTTGAGAGTAAAACATATGTTGTTAATTGTTGATTATTGATGTAATTGTTGTGGAAGGGATTTTCTCACATGTTCTCTTATGTATGAATGTGAAAGGCTTTCTCATATTAAATAATTCTAGGTTGAAAGGATTTCTCACCTAAAGTGAATCTAAGCTAAGGAATTATGAAATTGATTAGGCTGAGGTGAATACCCATGACCTCTAAGTAAAAGACAAGAGGTGAATACGCATGTCATATTGTAGAAAAACAAGAGGCGAATACCCATGTCACATGATGTATGGACAATTGGTGAGTACCCATGATCCCAAATGCAGGTCGAATGACATCAGTACATTGAATGTACGAGTATGTAATATAGTTGAATAACAAATAATTGAAAGAAAGGACTACAATAGATAACAATGTACTCAAGCTGAATGTAAAGAAATAAAGGAGTTAAATCATTTAAAGCTTTAAAATATACTTTCTCATCTCTGAACTCAATATAATAAGTGATATATAAAAATACACTTTAACTCTATTAGGAGATTCTCTAACCGACAACCATCACTATGAGCTACATGATGATACAACATCTCACCCATGCTACCAGAATTTTCCTATATCTTTCCGGGATATAGGAAACCTCAATAAATTGGATCCACTAAGCTCTACCCGAAGGCACTTATCATTCATCTTAAAAGTATGATCATGTACCTATGTTGGCATACATGATTTATGAGGAATGTGAGTTGTCTAAACTCATCCCTATTTCGGTGCTCAATATTACTCCCAATAATATATACTCATGGTCAATGTTTAAAAACATAATCTTCCTCTGGTTTGAGAGAATTGCTCAAACAACCCTCTTAAAAGAGTTAACTGCTTTTGAAATATCTTTTCAACTCATAACTCATTTAGAATTCAAAGTTTCTCTTTTATCAATGTAAAAACGGATACCTTTGATAATACTTAGTGCTCTTATACTCTTACTCAACTCATACTTAAAAACTTTTTCTCAAAATCATATTTTAATATGATCATTGTTGATTCGGAAAGTCATACTGCATAAACATTGATGGTATATCTAGATACCATACTACTTAAATATTTATGGCATACTCGATCATCATACTAATCATGTTTTAGAAACTCTTTCTCAAAACTCATCTTTACTTTCTCAGAAAATTAGTTCAAGACAAAAATGCTTGCTTTAAAAAGCTTCTCAAGATTTATAACTTAAAATAGGATCTGTGCTGAATTATAGACATAAACAAATCAACTCAAGGATCTAAATAACAATATAGAAACTCAATACTCAAAACTCAAGGACTCAAGAACTCTGAACTTAGAATTCAACGATACTTCTCATCTAAAAAATACTCAATTCATAGGGTTCATGTTGAAATATAGACATGAACGAATCAACTCAAGAATCTTAATGCATAACATATACCAATTCAATAATTAGGAATATAATTTCAAAAAGAATCAAGAACTCGAGAATTAAAAATCAACTAATCTTAAGAATACTCAAATCTAGGGATAGAATCCTAGATTACTCTTTTACTGATTCGAAAGTAGATGTAGGGCATGAGAACGTACTAGTCCAATGTTATGACAGTCTTATGTACCTGGAAGAACAAGGTTCTTGAAGAATCACCACCTGTAAATTAGTGATTCATAATCAAGAAACCTTTCTTGAGATTCTTAAATTAGTTTCTTTAAATTTCTATGGCCAAGAATTCAAATTTTCATTAGTGATTCATAATTGTATGGAGGAATTAGAGTCGGAAGAATGGAATTCTTGGAGAAGCACTTACCTTGAAGAAAAATCTTGAAAAAGATTGAAGAAATCTTGAATGGAAGTGTTCTACTTTAATTTTTCTTTAGGGTTTGCCTTAGGGTTTGAGAGAGAAGAGAATGGGAGATTAAGAGACGAAAATATGACTGTTTTGAGCCTTTAATTAGTCAATAAATTCGTTTAGGGTTTTTCTTAGAGGTAAATATACAAAAACAACCTTTTTATATATTTTCCCATCAGCTAATTCGTCAATGCACTATATCAGGTTAATAAAATGGTCATAAATTTTCACTCAAAACTTTAATTGATGTGAAATTAGTGGCATTAGAATGAAGATTCAAATACCTTTAATTTGATAGGTTATGGGCCACATAACTCTTTATATTCTAAGAGATATGGTTGTTTAAAGTCGACCCAAGTAAAATCTTACATCAAAGCTTAATTGGTAAGTAATCTTTCAACTCAACTTTGTGCTAGGAGTTTTTAGTTACCTTGTAACGACCCGTAAAATGAATAAGTGAAACTAGAGCCTAACTAGTGACTATTTGAGTTGATGTGGGGTTTGAGGGTGTAAAATATTGTCCCGATCTATGGTTTAGGGGTTTAGGGGTTAAACGTCAAGGTACGACCCCTCAAAGACCAACCAAGGGTCCTTGAGGGGGACCCTAAAGCCTAATCCCCAAGACCCTAAAGAAAAACCAAGTTGCCAAAATGAGGGTGACCTACTGATGGGGTACACGCCCCGTAGGTCCATCCATGCCACATGGATGGCCTCCGTAGGTCATGGCCCCAAGGACCACTCTCTGACCCAGACCACAGACAGCAAGGATGGCTTGTGGTCCCACCCATGGTCCGTGGGTAGTGGTCGTGAGTCACCACCTGTAAAAGTTGTCATGGTTCGGCTTAAGAAAAGGTGGTTTGGTAAATTGTTTTTATGATTAGTTAAATTGAAGGATGGTTATTTTGGGTTAACTATGCTATTTTAAGAGTATTAAAAGTATTAAACTCTATTTTTTAATTCATTATTTCAAAACCCAAATTAGAACCCACCTCTCCTCTCAAAAGTTCTCTCTCGAGAAACCTCCATTGGAGGTGAAGGATTCAAGCTCTCAAGGTCAAGACTTCAAGTTTTTCAAGGGATTTTCGTGGATTTCTTCCATTAAAGGTATGGTGGTCTTCATCCTTGACTTAGTTTCTTTCAAATAGTCAATTTCAAAAGTTATTTTAAGTATTCCCCAAAAACCCTAGTTTTCAATCTATGCATGGGTTCGATTCTAAACATTTTCTAAAGGCTTTATTGCATTGAATTATGAATGAATTGTGGATTTAAAGATGAATTAAGATGATTTCTTACTAGAACCCATGTTTTCCCCCAAATTCCTATGTTGTGATTTGTAATTGGGATTTGATTGATTATGAAGTATGTGAATTGCTTATGTGTATATGGATATAGAATGCTGAAATTATGTTATTACTCTTTCCTAATTGTATTCATCTCTTTTAAGAGAAAATCTTGAGTAATAATCTCAAACCACAGAAAGAGTTATGTTTTTAAAATATGAGTTGAGTCTATTTTTGGGAGTAGTACTGAGCATCGATATAGGGACAAGTTCAGATAACTCAAGTCTCCATAAACCATGTAGCCAACGTTGGTAGAAAGGGTCATACTTTTTATATTATTCCTTAATACTTTTATCATAGACTAGTGGATCCACTTAGTTGGGAGGTTTTATGCCCCGACAAAGTATAAGACAGTTCTGGCACCATGAGCGAGACACTTTACATCACGTAACTCATATTGATAGTTGTCGGTTAGAGAATCTCCCACAAAGTTATATTGTATTTCTATATATACAAACTGATTTATTACAGTATTCTTCAATACATTGAGATGGTATCTACTATTTTAAAAGCTTTCCATATATATTGCATCTTTTACTATTGCTTTATCCTTGAGTATCATGAGTTGAGTATCTTGAGTTGAGTATCATATTTTGAGTTGAGTATTTTATTCTTCAGTTGAGTTAAGTTGAGTGAGTTCAGAAGAGGTAAGTATATTTCTTTTTTATCAAGTCCAAGCCTATGTTTATGCTTTAGGATTCCCCTTACATGCTCGTACATTTCACGTACTGATCCATTTGCCCTGCATCATTTTATGATGCAATTACACGTATTCAGTATCATCAACAGGCATTTCGTTGAGGTCATATGACATTCTAGGTAGCTTTGGTGAGCCTTCTTATATTCAGGAGGACTTCACCTTTATGTTATAGTTAGTAGTTTTGAGATGTCATGGGTCTTGTCATGATATCCTTCTATAATAATAGAGGCTTCATAGATAGACAGAGTTAAGAAGTTTCTATATCTACTTTTATTTGGAGTATTGTACAGACTTTTAAAAAAATTGAGTATTTGAGTTATTGAATTTATTTCAGTTTTAAGGTTTTGTATACTTGAGTTAGTCTTCCGCTTATAGTCAGTCAGGATGAGGGATCGCTTGGGGACCATCAATAGTCCTCGAGTTCTGGCCACGTTCAGGGTGTAGGCTTGGGTTGTGATACATTCCCACACTAAAGAATTTACTTTTACAAAATGCAGATTTTCAAAAGTTGCATGTGTCACCAACGGAGGCCACCCACTCACCGTAGGTTGTCCCACAGACCGTAGGTGGGGTCCGTGGTTGTCCACCTGCAACCCCCTCACCAGAACCCTAGAAAAATCAAGCTAAGTTTGGACCTACGCATCATAGGTCAGACCACGGTCTGTGGTCCAGGCCGTGGTTCAGACTTCCCAGATCCTATCCTCAGAAGCCGATCGATGGACTGACATGACGGGTGGTCAGACGATCGAAAGTCCGTCGGTCAGGCCTGTCGTTGTCCCCGACATATTTTAAGTTAAGGGTCGTTTGGTTTTTCCCCCTATGTGTTGGGCACCTAAACTACGTTGTTTTGGTCAGTTTAAGCCTAATAACTTAATCAAATTGTAACACCCCATATTCTACGTGTACTAGTTCTATTTATATGACGCTTATAAATTTCCTTGTTTTATAGTTATGGACTCGGTTGTTTATGCAACTAGTGACAATAGAATAGGTTTAAAGTGAACTGTCCATAGATTTTGATGCGACCCGATTAAGTTAACGTCGATGGAAGTATTTAAACTTGAGATCATAAGGTGGCATTTGAATCTAAAGTTTAAATTTACATAGTGTATATAAGTTTTAAGTTAAGTTAAAGGTATCAAGGTCTAGAAATGGAATAAAATATTGAGGTGCTTGTTTGACTTAACTAAGCTAGTAGGTGCATCACCTATTGACCAGTCCAAATGTCCAAGTAGATGCATCACCTACTTTGACTTATTGACCAGCCTAGAGGACCAAGTAGGTTCATCACCTACTAAGACTCTTTTGACCATGTAATTGGGACAAGTACACTACCACTTACATGCATTAATTTGGCCCAAGTTGAGTAGAAGGATAAAGGGAAAATGGACAGCCAAGGCCCAATATTCTTAAGTCCATAAAAAGGCCCAAGTGAAAAGTCCAAGTAGGTGGATCACCTACTGCCCATTTTTGCCTCTCTTTAAATACAGGTTTAGGGTGGAGAATTTTGTATATATTTGTCAAGAACTCATGGATAAATATAAATCCTTGAGTTCAATATTCTCTTATTATGCTGAAAGATTTTTGGGGATTGATAGTAGCTGCCTTATGTATATTGTTGTTGGGGGCAGCTTGGGTATCTTGGCAAAAGATGTATGAAGTTGTATTAATGTATAGAAGAAGGGTGTGGTAGTTCACCATTTGTGTAAGGGTTGTATGGGCCTATTTTCCGTCAAGTGTTTAGCTACTGTTTGTCAAGGGTCTTAATGTGATTAGCTGCTAGCATTAGATTAATCATGACTTATATTGTAGATTAGCATCAAAAAGGGAGGCTGAATCGTGATAGTTATATTGGTCAAAAAATAAGGTATGTAAGGCTATTTGATTTCCTATTTCTTTTGGCATGAATCCAACACTTGTATTACAAAGTAAGCTTTCTAAGTGCCCTTGGTAGTGACTGATCCATAGTTGCAGTTCCTACTCCCTAGAGCATTAAAGTGAGTACTCTAATATGAGTTTATTACTAAATGTGCGTGCTTACTCTACCAAGTATTAGCATGCATGTATCCTAAATTACACATGGTACATATGTTTATATGTTTGATATACAATGTTCCCATATCTTGCCAACTTGCTTCAATTGTCTATTCTGTCATATATGTCATCTTTTCACATGTTCATATGTTCCCTTTATTGGTTATTACTCCCATTGTGTTAGACTATAATGTTACCTCACAAGATCCCTACTTGCTCTATCGTACATTTTATATGTACTTACTTGGGATATGTATCCGTCCTTAAGTTGAATCTGCCCACATTATCCCTTAGTTCCACATTCATGTATACCTTGTATTTGATATTAGTTAGTGAGTATTTGGCTATCATATAGAGTTAAAATCTCTTGAGTGAATGTTAAATGTCTTCACTTGATATGTGCTTCAATTTGAGATGTCAAAATGCTTAATGAGTCATATAAGCTCCTAAGTATTACGTTGGTGCACATTTGCTTCCCATGTCATTATTATCATCATAAGTCCATATTCATGTCTTCTACTACTGTTCCATAGTTCCAAATCTCAACAATGATTATGATCACCAAAACAACAATCTCAAAAGAGTTATGATCATCAAAAGAACAATCTCAAAATAGTTATGAATATCAAAACAACAATCTCAAAGATTAAAGAATCTAAGTGAAGCAATCTTTATAATTATAGGTGGCAGCCCAGGGGAAAATGCCTAGCATGGGTCGATCCCAATTTTTATAAAAAGGTGGCAGCTCAAGGGCAAAAGCCTAGCATGGGCCGATCCCAATTGGTATAACAAGGTGGCAGCTCAGTGGCGAAAGCCTAGCATGGGCCATCCCAATTTGTGGAATTATGAAGACAGCATCCCAGGGGTTAAAATGCCTAGCATGGGTCATCCTCTACCACTGATCAGCTGGTCATTTGTATCATATGTCTTATAAAGATTATAATGCACGGAAAAGTAAAGAGAAGAATGTAACATACACTATTCCATAAGTATAAGCAAATGTGGTCTCTAATCCTTATCTATTGGTATTTGGTTTCACTTGAGCTCTTATTTTACATATGGTTGTATTATGCCTTACATATTCAGTACATTCTTTCGTACTGATGTCCTTTACTGGGGATGCTACATTTTATGCTGCAGGTACATGTACTAAACTAGTAGATCTCCCCAATAGAAGCACATGATACTCAACGGTTGTTGGTGAGCTCCAGGTTGATTCGTGGCTTTGTTGAGTTTTTACTATGTGTATTTTCATAGTGGTACAGTCATGGATTCCAGTAGAGGCTTTGTAGGCATTGTAAAGCTATCATCTGTATTCATAGTTTCACTTGTCACATGTATCGGTTCAGCTAGTCGACATGTGTTGTATACGAAGCTTCTCATTAGTAAATCTATCAGCATAGCAGTTTACTTTCTCATCATAGGTCACTTCTAAAACATGTGTTCATATGGTACTTGTCGGATGTGACACAGATCCTACCCTAGTCGATCATTCTCCTAATTTCATCAAAACTTAGAGCAAAAAGGGAAGAGACAAGCAATAGCTTTCTCAAGAGCAACCAGCAGGGTTTCATCAGTTTCAGCCCCAAAATCGAAAGATTTCTCTGTGGAATTTGTCACCAGGTATGTGCGATTTCACAAGTGGGTTCCTTTCACCCATTAGGTCTCTATAATTCAATCAGTTTCTTGATTCCCTTTATCATGTTTAGACCTATGGTTTCTAGAAACTTAGAAAATTGTTGCAATTTAGCTGTTATAGTGTCCTTAATCAGATTATCATGTTTTCGTAACACTGTTGCTTAGTTTCTTGCATGAAAATAAGAACCCTAGTTGTGTAGATTTGTTTAGTTCATGAATTACACTAGCTAGAACACATACACAGATATGCATGCCTTAGTTTTCAAATGTTTCATTATTTGTACTTGAATGTTGCATTTTAGGTTAGCATGTCAGAATATTGAGCTATCCAGTATATTTCGGTTATGTTGTATCGTACACATTTCCAGTTGGGGGAAGACTTAATACTGAGTTGGACTAGGGTAAGTCACCCTCATACTCCCAGAACTACGTGCCCCTATAGGTTTAAGTCCCTTTTGTGGGAATCATATTAGTGATCACGCTAGTCATGCCTTTATACCCTAGCAAGGTATATTGGGTCCTCTCGATGGGGCGAATACATCAAACTCCATGTTTAGCTAATGTGGTTTTATATCGGTTAAAAGGAGCTCCCACAGTCAGATTCTAGTGCACTGACCAGGTTAATAGTTACATTTCACTATACAGTTTCAGCATGTTATGTACTTGGTCATTGTATTCAGTTTAGTCATTTTCAGTACATCTCAGTATCATTATCATGTTCAGATTATATCATTGATCAGTATGCTTTATTCAGTTATATATGTATTTGTTCAGCTTTATCCTATCATGTATGCTCAGTACCTTTCAAGTACTGACGCATACTCTGCGCTACATATTTTCGTAATGTAGATTCAGGTCCTTAGCATTCAGATCACGTGTAGATCGGTTCCCGATCCATATTTAACATTATCAGTGGTGAGTCCTCATACTTTGAGGACAACACACATGTTTCCTACTTCAGTCTTCCATTTAGTTTTAGTTTTTACTAGAGTTAGTTGGGGGCATATCCTAGCATCTCTAGTCAGTTAGAGGCTATTCAGACATAGTTGATTTTATTTTTGAGTTTGATCTCTCAGTTGTTATTAAACTCTTAGTATTTTATATTCAGACATTATTGGGTATTTCCCATTTCAGTTTATATCATGTTTTGAGCTTCCGCATAGTATTTCTTACTTCAGTTTTTCTAGTATGCTTATGATATGCCAGATCAGGGTTAGCTTGGGGTCACTCGTAATCTTAGGTCTTGTGTTTATGTCCAGGGGGTAGCCTCGAGGCGTGACATGGGCAATTTAAGAATCACCCAATATGACCCTACAGGTAAATGAAGAATGGTTTGAGTCTTAACTTAGAAATTTTTGGGGTGTTACAAGTTTCTAATTTGATTAGTAATGCTTTCAAGTGCAAAAATTGGGAAGCTTTTCTCTATTCAGTGAAAAATTATTTTTCACATGCATTTTTTTGGTTAGCTAATTCTATGGACAACGAGTGAAAAAATTAGGATTCTTCTCACTATTCAGTAATAATTTATTTCTTACATGCATTTTTTAGATGGAAAATGAGTGAAAAAAATCATTTCCAATATCATAATTTCCTCTGATTTGCAGTGAGACAAACTTTTTCTTTAATAGTAAGTTATGTGTTCCACTAAATCATTATGTGTGTCAACATGCTTCTAGTGGCAACCAGAACAATCTGCAGGTTCCAGTTCCTGTAAATACTAGTGGTGGATCAGTGGCAACTAGGGTCCATCATTTTGTTAGGATGAATCCGCCTAAGTTTCTAGGGTCGAAAGTTGGTGAAGACCCCTAGAACTTTATTGATAAGGTTAAGAGGATCTTTGGAGTGATACAAGTGACTGTAAATGAAAGGGTAGAGTTGGAATCCTACTAGCTTAAGGATGTGGCTCACATATGGTTCACACAGTGGAAGGAAAATAGGGGTGAGAATGCAGCTCCTCTTACTTGGGAGTGTTTCACCGGAGATTTTTTTTGGACAGGTTCTTTGCAAGAGAGTTGAGAGAGGCCAAGGCTCACGAGTTCATGAATTAGAGACAAGGTTCTATGTTAGTCCAAGAGTACGGACTTAAGTTCATCCAGCTCTCTAGGTATGCTCCACATATGGTTGTCGATCAAAGTGAACAAACGGGTAAGTTCCTATTTAGGGTATCTAACTTGTTAAATACAGGGTTCAGAAATGCTATGTTGTCGGAGGATATGAGAATCACTAGGCTCATGACTCATGCTCAGCAGGTTGAGAGAGATAAGCTTAGCGAACATGCTAAGGACAACAAGAAGCCTAGGACAGGCAACTATGATTACTCTCACCAGAAATTGGGTGGTGGAAATTACTCGTAGTTTCAGCAAAGGTCTTCAGCTCTAGCACCTCTATCAGCAAGTGCTCCATCCCCTAAGTTTCGAGGATTAGAAAGGTAGGGCATCAAGCTCTAAGTATCAATGGAGTGTTTCAGGTACCAAAACCTACCCAACTTGTCCAAACTGTGGTAACAACTATCGGGGCGAGTGTCTTGCAAGAAAGGATGAATGTTTTGGGTGTGTTCAATCGGGTCACAGGTTGAGAGACTGCCCTTCTTCTAAACAGGAACAATGAGGTAACAATAGTAGGGCTCAGTCTACAGCTCCATCAGCACCAACAGGTTGCCCAACTCAGTAGGGTGCTTCATCTGGTACAGGTGGAGGTCGGTGCCAGAACAGTTTATATGCTCTCTAGGCTCACTAAGACCAGGAAGATTCTCCTGATGTGGTCACTGGTACATTACAAGTCTTTCATTTAGATATTTATGTTTTGTTAGATCCAGGGGCTACTTTTTCCTTTGTAACTTCATATATAGCAACAAACTTCGATGTAGTCTTAAAACTCTGTCAGAACCCTTCTAAGTTTCTACTCCAGTTAGTGACCCAGTTATAGCTAGACAGGTATACAAAAATTGCCATGTCACAGTCTCTCATAAAGTCACCTCAGCAGATATTGTAGAGTTATAAATGGTAGACTTTGATATAATTCTAGGAATGGATTGGTTACATTCCTGTTATGCCTTGGTCGATTGTAGAACTAGGATCGTTCCTTTTCAGTTTCTGAGTGAGCCAGCCTTAGATTGGAAAGGTAGTAGCTCTGTGCCTATGGGTCAATTTATCTCTTCCCTTAAGGCCAGAAAGATAATTTCCAAGGGGTATTTCTATCATCTAGTTCGGATTAAGGATTCCAGCTTCGAAACCCATAATCTTGAGTCAATTCCAGTAGTAAATGAGTTCCCAAAAGTGTTTCCAGAAGGTGTTGCTAGAGTTCCTCCTGGAAGGGAAACCAACTTCGAAATTGATCTCTTTCCAAATACTCAACCTATTTCTATTCCTCCTTATAGAATGGCTCCAGTCGAGCTTATGGAATTGAAGGAACAGTTGAAAGACCTTCTAGATAAGGGCTTCATCAGACCCAGTATTTCCCTATGGGGTGAACCAGTGTTGTTCGTGAAAAAGAAAGATGGTTCTCTTAGGATGTGCATTGACTATCGGTTGTTGAAAAAGTCAGAATCAAGAATAAGTACCTTATCCCCAGGATTGATGACTTGTTCGACCAACTTCAGGGTGCTAGTCATTTTTTTAAAATAGACCTCAGATTCGGTTATCATCAGCTTAGAGTCAGAGATTGTAACATTCCAAAAATAGCCTTCAAAACTCGGTATGGTCATTATGATTTTGTAGTTATGTCATTTGGACTAACTAATGCTCTTGCATCTTTCATGGATTTAATGAACAGGGTTTTCAAGCAGTATTTGGACTTGTTTGTTATTGTATTTATTGACGATATCCTTATTTACTCTAGGAATGAGGAAGAACGTGCGACTCATTTGATGGTTGTCCTGCAAACTCTCAAATATCGCCAGTTATTCGCTAAGTTTAGCAAATGTGAGTTTTGGTTGCAATCTGCTACTTTCCTTGGTCATATAGTGTCTATCGAAGGGATCATAGTGAATTCTCAGAAAATATGGGCCGTGAAGCAATGGCCCAGACCTACCTCTCCTATAGATATTAGAATTTTCTTGGGTTTAGCCGGTTATTATAGAAGGTTCGTGGAAAGATTTTCATCCATAGCTTCTCCATTGACTAAGTTGACTAAGAAAAAGGTTAAGTTTCAGTGGTCAGATGATTGTGAGAAGGGCTTCTCAAAATTGAAAACTATGTTGACTACAACTCCTATTTTGACTCTACCAGAGGGTTCAGACAGTTATGTGATCTATTGTGATGCATCCAGAGTCGGCCTAGGTTGTGTGTTGATGCAGCGAGGTAAGGTTATAGCTTATGCTTCTAGACAACTTAAGGTGCATGAGAAAAACTATCCAACTCATGACCTAGAGCTTGCAGCCGTAGTATTTACCTTAAAGATTTGGAGACATTACTTGTATGTTGTTCACGTAGATGTGTTCATAGACCATAAGAGCCTTTAGTATGTGTTCACCTAGAAAGAGTTGAATCTTCGCAAGAGGAGATGGCTTGAGTTCCTCAAGTACTATGATATGAATGTGCCTCACCATCCTGTAAGGCCAATGTAGTAGTTGATGCTCTTAGCAGACTATCTATGGGTAGTGTAACGCATGTTGAGGAAGAAAGGAGGGAATTAGCAAAGGATGTTCACCGGCTTGCTCGCTTAGGAGTTTCCGTTACGAACATATCCGATGATGGTGTGACAGTTCAGAATGGGTCAGAATCCTCATTGGTAGCGGAGGTTAAGGAAAAACAAAACAGTGATCCTATATTGTTTCAACTAAAAGGGGCAGTTCATCAGAAGAAAGTTGAGGTTTTCTCCTAGGGGAGATGTTGTGCTTCGCTACCAGGGTCTTTTATGTGTTCCTAAGGTGGGTGAGTTGAGACAACAGATCCTTACAGTAGCCCATAACTCCAGGTATTCTATTCATCCAGGTGACACAAGATGTACCGTGATCTGCGGGAAGTCTTTTGGTGGAATGGCATGAAGAGGGATATAACAGATTTTGTTGCTAAGTGCCCTAATTCTCAACAAGTGAAGGTAGAACATTAGAAACTAGGAGGTATGACTCAAGAGATCAACATTCCTACATAGAAGTAGGAAGTGATAAACATGGACTTCATTACACGTTTACCTCACACTCGCTAACAGCATGACTCCATTTGGGTTATAGTAGACAGAGTTACTAAGTCCATTCATTTCTTGGCTGTCAAGACTACAAATTCGGCGAAGGATTACGCTAAGCTTTACATTATTAAGATAGTCAGGTTGCATTGGGTTCTTTTGTCTATTGACTTGACGTATCCGAGCGATTCATCTAATACTAAGCGTCCACGGTCGTTCAATAATAATATAACCCAACTAGTGAGTTGGTGTCGAGTCCCAAGGGAGCAGTTTGTAATACAAAATTAAGAGAAAAGCAAGAATGTGTTCAAGTCAATTATAGCTATAAACATTTACGAAGAAAAAAATATCAAATTAAATGGTGATACAAGTGTCAATTATCGAAGGGGATTTTGTAATCAATTATAAATTAAAATGAGAACTAAAACCGAAAATACAAATATGGAGACGACATTCTTCAGATGTGATAGGAATATGGGCTAAAATAAACAACCGGGTAAATGCTATTGATAGTAAATCGTTGTAAATTGGTAACTAATCTTGACTTTAGTCGGGGTAAATTTTCTCTCGAACAATTTACCCCAAATCAAATATGTTTCTCTCGAACACCAATAAGCGGCAATTAAGCACAACCTTCGCCTTAGTCCATTCACTCTCTCGAGCTAAATGTGTGGGAGAGGGTTTAGGATTCACTCTTTAGAGCTGAACCCACGACAACCCAATAACCACAGACTATCGATTCAATAGTTTTGGTTTTAAAACCTCTCTCTCGAGCAAGTCAAAAACACGAAGATAAAATTGTATTTGCAACTACAACCCCATTAAATTCAAATAGAACTAATGAACGAAATCACCTTTAAACAACAAATTAACTATATATTAGCAATACCCAGCAATAAAATCAACCCTTATTCACACCCCAAGAATTAGGGTTTTAGCTAGATATAGTAAAGAGATAGAAATCGATACCGAAAAGCGTTTCCATCAAATGGGTAAGATAGATATGGTCTTTACACATGTCTAAGATGAAGAATCTGCAATACCCACTTCCAATTGCTTAGAAATGGAAATCTTTAAATCTTTAAAGCTAAGGAACAAAGTTTCCAAAACTCTAAGTTCTAAAAACTGAAAATAATGTTTGATACTTATTGCATACAAAATCTGATACTAAGCTAAAAATTTAAACAAGTATTTATAGTTGTCAAAAAATGTGCTGCGAAGGACCACGAGGTGCAGTTATTTGGGATCGCCGATCCACTCGGCGATCCGCCTTTGGTCTGGTTCATCTCCATTCTGCATTGGCCTTCAGCAAATTCAAGTTCTGTAACGTTGGGTGATGAAGTACTGCATCACGGAATCATTCATTGACTTGCCGACTGCTCATTTATCTCGCTGACTCAATTTTCTCCTTCAGAGCTTGGCACACTAGAACATTAGGCGAGACCATAGCCATTCGGTGACTCGCCTAATGGTTTAGTGATCCTCATGCAGTCTTTTCTTCGTTCTTTTCAGCTGCCTTATTTCTTTCTGCCCAATAGTGTCCATGCTTAGTCTCTAACTCCAAATACCTGAAACTCAAGGATTTTCATTAGTTATTGAGACAAAATATACATATGAGGACACTAAATCCATCAAAATAAAGCCCTAAAAGAGTGCAAATCGTG
The DNA here is from genome assembly GCA_036250405.1 of Solanum raphanifolium. Lineage (NCBI taxonomy): Eukaryota > Viridiplantae > Streptophyta > Magnoliopsida > Solanales > Solanaceae > Solanum > Solanum raphanifolium. The sequence continues at coordinate 95,978 of JAJOOE010002260.1, forward strand.
GACTCATAAACACCCTCAACTTAAACTTTTCCTTGTCCTCAAGTAAAACTCAAGTTCAGCAGTTCAAAAAGGATGTCTCAAACAGTTTTACACAAGAATCAAGCATGAATGCACACAAAAAAACTCAACTGACTCGTGCAAGGATCAATTGTGCACTCAAAGATTCAAGTTGTGACTCACCATTACCAAAGAATCTCAAGCTCACTATACTTGCTTCAAATGAAAGTTCAAGCTCATCAAATGTATTTAAATGCCCTCACACAAAGAATGATTCCATATTCACTCAATGGTTCAATCATTTAAAGTTCCGGAATCAAGATGAACACTCATACTCACTAAGATAAACACAATGCATGATTTCACCCATAGGTTTGCCCTTATTTTCCAATCGACTTTCGCTTCAGCTCATTCAAGATCAAAAAGGTCTTTTCAAGGCTTGTAATGGGGCTGAGTGTAATGGTATGGTCATTTAGGCTTATAGGTTGAAATCCTCATGAAATGTTATGTGATCAACACCTTCTTTCCTTCTTCATCATTTTCATTCAAGATCAAAAGTCACCTCTTATTCATCTTCCATGGGTCATTGGAAACCCCATTTTCTTTGTATTTCCACAACCTTATTTCCCAACTTTTTTTTTCTTTTTCAATCTTTTCTTCTTTTTCTCTCTTTTTTTATATGGAGGGGTTCCATTTTTTCTCAAAACATGAGCAAAGGGGACTTCTTTCGATTTTCTTGATTTACCATTTCTTTTCACCACACCCACAACTTAGGCTTTTGGCCTAAGTTGGCTATTCACACTAACGACAAATCATGAGGATTATGGGTAATTGATCGATAAAAGGTCAAAATGTTATCATGTTTCTTCCAAGAAAAGGGTAAGTCTCAAAGGGTGCTCAAAAGAAGTTCACACACTCACAAGGTAAGCCACAAAAGAGGTATAATTTCAAATTGGTTTACACTATTTAAAGTTGCCTAAGATCATCTCAAGAATTTGCATCACTTAGTCAACCGAACCAACGGGGCAAATTCTAGGTGTCATCACACATGGTTCACGGTAAGCTCATCACACAAGGCATTGACACTTATGTCAAACAAGATTTCACACTTTTGCTATTGTGCAATATTCATCACAAGAGACTCAATTCGATACTTGGCTAGTCACAACGAGATGCAACGAGTTCACATATTGTCTATGCAACTTCAATTGGCCTCGTCGTAGCCACACATTCATTTTTGTTCGATTATGAGCACTATTCGAGTCATCGGTATTGATCAAAACCAGTACTCAAATTTGATAGTGAACAACCACATTCAACACATACAAGAGGTAGCAAATTTTTTTGGAAGGGTCAATAATCGTTTACTATTAAAAACAAGGTGCCACAAGCTCAAGTATCCACAAAAGCAGTGTAAAAACACAATTTTTAGCTTAAAGCTCAAATATAAACAAAACAGGAAGTACGAATGTCACACAAAAGGTGAGCCTCACGCCACCACAAATAAAAGCATTCGTCCTCAAATGCAAACAAAATTATCCAAAAGTCAACATGAAAGTAAGATAGAGAGGGAGGTAAAGAGGGGATCCTGTCTACGCAGTCTCTTTATCTATCTGGGCATCAGTGCCTGGTGCATCAGTCTGGACTTGGGCATCAGTGCCCGGAGTTACCTCAGAAGGAACAGTAGTACCAGACCCACCAGGCGTTTCCAAAAGTGTATCCGCCAAAAAGGTCTGCACCGCTGCATAGAATCTCCGGGCCCATGAAGGAATAGAGGAGCCTCGGGGAGTAGTCTTCTTATCAGAATTTGACCTGTTGTCCTTGCTTTTATCTCCAGGTGGAGGTTCTTGTCTTTTCGTCTTGGGGGGCTTTGATCTCCCTTCATTTATTTTGTAATTTCGTGCTCTTATCTCTCGGGGTGGCATGATTCTCCCAGCAACTTTTGTTCTAACCATATCTACAAAGCATCGAGAAATTTTTTTAAAAATCTTCAAACAAAAGCACAGAAAATCAGTTGCAGACATACTCGCCGAACTAGTTGGCGAGTCACCGACTCGCTTTGGCGAGCTGGATCGGGCGCTCCGAAAGGATTGGTTCAAAAGTTTTGAAAAGTTGGCGATGGGAAAGGTCTTTCCGCGAATTGCCAATAGCTTTTGGCAAGAAAACATTAGCTCGCTGAAAGTTACAGTGCAAAAAGGTTTTAGGGTGCAGACAAAGGGTAATCAAGAAAGCTTTCGGCGAGTCACCGAGTTGCTTCGGCGACCTCAGGCTTCTCGCCGAAAGTTAAAGAATACAACAACACATAAAGCATGAAATTAAAGGCGAGATGGGGACTATAGGCGAATCGCTGAGTGGTTCGGCAAGCTCAACCCAGCCCGCCAAACGACCTAATATGCCTATTTTCAACCTAATTTCTCGAATTCAACCCCGCAACCCCCTAAAACAAAATCAAACGATGCATAACTTAAATTCAAACAAGACCCATAACATACAAGCACTACCCCACATAATTTTAATCTATTTCAATGCACCAAGCTACGAGATTTCAACAATCAAAACACTACGGGGAAGATATTCAAATTAAAATCGGCATTTAAGCATACTAATCTTTTCAGAGAGTCCCAGTACACGACAACATGGTAAAATCATTTGCATAAGAGTTCAAAATGTCAAAAAAAAAACTGAGGGATTGGAAAACCAACCTTTAACGCTAATTAAGTTAAGATTGAATTGCTAGGCGGCAATGTAATCCGAATTCCGAGCACAAATCGTTGACTAAAACACTTAGAGAATGCAAAAATATAGAGAATGACGTACATGTGTGAGTTTGTGAAGGGTTCTCAGATAGAGGTCCTCAGTTTACCTCTCATTTCTAGAAGTCATTTCATAAAGGTCTTGGTACTCACGTTAATCGTAGCACATCATTTCATCCACGGACGGATGGTTAGGCAGGGTGTACCGTTCAGACCTTAGAGGACTTTTTGAGAGCTTGCGTGATCAATTTTATAGGTAGTTGGGATGATCACCTACCTCTCATAGAGTTTGCCTACAATAATAGCTACCATTCTAGTATTCAGATGGCCCCTTATGAGGCATTTTATGGGCGTAGATGTATATTTCCAGTTGGTTGGTTTGAAGTAGGTGAAGCATCCCTGATAGGGCCATATTCGGTTCATGATGCTATGGAAAAAGTTCAGCTCATCAGAGATAGACTTAATACAGCACATAGTCGTCAGAAGTCCTATGCAGATTTAAGGAGAAAGGACTTGGTGTTCCAAATTGATGATTGGGTTTTCCTGAAAGTGTCACCTATGAAAGGGGTGATGAGATTTCGCAAGAAAGGGAAGCTCAATCCTATATATGTAGGTCCTTATAGAATCTTGAAAAGGGTTGGTAAAGTGGCTTATGAGTTAGAGTTGCCAGCAGAACTAGCAGTAGTCCATCCAGTCTTTCACATTTCCTTGTTAAAGAAGTGTGTGGGTGATCCAGCATCCATAGTACCAGTAGAAAGTGTGGCTGTGAAGGATAGTCTTACTTATAAAGAGGTTCCTGTCGAAATTCTCGATCGTCAAGTTTGATGGTTGAGGAATAAAGACGTCGCTTCAGCTAAGGTATTGTGGAGGAGTTAGTCCGTAGAAGGAGTTACTTTGGAAACAAAGGCAGCTATGAAAGCCAAGTATCATCATTTCTTTCCTTCGGATCCTATTCTAGCTTGAGGTAATAGTTCCTCTCCAGTATCTCAGTTTACTCTTGCGTAAAATCAGTCTTAGTATCATGTTCTTTCAGTTATACTGATTTTTCAGCATATGTGCATGTTTTTGGAACGCAGCTCAATCATATTTCAGTTTCTAGTACTTAGTAGTAGGGTTTGAAGCTCTTTCCCTCCATGTTCAACTAGTTTAGTCTTCATTCGAGGACGAATGTTCCCAAGGGAGAGATAATGTAGCACCCCAGATTCTAAAAGAGAGGAAAATGCATATTTTTAGAAATTGCTGGTATCACCAACGGAGCCACCCATAGACTGTAGGTTGACCCACAAACCATAGGTGGGGTTCGTGGTTGGCCACCTGCAACCCCCTTCCTAGAACCTTAGAAAAATCCAGCTAAGTCTGGACCTATGCCAGGACCTACGGACCGTAAGTCAGACCACGGTCCTGGTCCAGGCCGTGGTTCAGAACCCTCAGATCCAATCCTCTGAAGTAGATCAACGGACTGATAAGACAAACCGTCAGTTGATTGATGGTCTGTCGGTTAGGCCCGTTGTTTGCCCCGATAGATTTTAAGTTAGGGATCGTTTGGTCTTTTGCCCTATGCATTGGGCAGTTAAACTACATTATTTAACTCCTAAACTACGCCGTTTTGTTCAGTTTAAGAATAGTAACTTAATCAGATCCCACCCTAGTCGATCATTCTCCTAAATTCATTCAAACTTAGAGCAAAAGGGGAAAAACAGGTGAAAGCTTTCTCAAGAACAACCGGCAGGTTTTCCTCCGTTCCAGCCACGAAATCAAAAGATTTCTCCGTGAAATTCGTCACCAGGTATGTGGAATTTCACTAGTGGGTTCCTTTCACCCATTAGGTCCCTAGAATTCAATCATATTCTTAATTCCCTCTATCTTGTTTAGACATAGGGTTTCTAAAACTTTAAAAAAATTGTGTGATTTAGCTGTTATAGTGTACTTAATCAGATTATCATGTTTACGTAATACTGTTGCTTAGTTCCTTGCATGAAAATCAGAACCCTACTTTTGTAGATTCGTTTACTTCATGAATTACACTAGCTAGGACAGATAAACTGATATACATACCTAAGTTTTCAAATGTTTCATTATTAGTACTTTAATGTTGCATTTTCAGTTAGCATGTCAGAATATTCAGCTATTCAGTATATTTCAGTTACGTTGTATTGTACACATTGCCAGTTAGGAGTAGGCTTAATACCAAGTTTGACTAGGGTCAGTCACACTCATAGTCCCAGAACTACGTGCCCCCATATGTTTATAAGTCCTCTTTGTGGGCATCATATTAGTGATCACAATAGTCATGCCTTTATACCCTAGCAAGGTATATTGGGTCGTCTCGATGGGACGTATACATCGGACTCCATAATTAGCTCACGTGGTTTTATGTTGGTTAATAATAGCTCCCACAGTTAGATTCTAGTGCATTGACCAGGTTATCAATTAAGTTTAAGTATTCAATTTCAGCATGTTATGTACTTGGTCGTTGTATTCAGTTTAGTCATTTTCAGTATATCTCAATATATTTATCATGTTCATATTATATCATTGATCAGTATGCTTTATTCAGTAATATATGTATTTGCTCAACTTTATCCTATTATGCATGCTCAGTACCTTTCAAGTACTGACACATACTCTGCTCTACATCTTTTTATAATGTAGGTTCAGGTCCTCAACATTCAGATCCCTTGTAGATTGGTTCCCAATCCGTATTCTGCATTATCAATGGTGAGTACTCATACTTCAAGGACAACAAACATGTTTCTTATTTCAGTCTTCCATTTAGTTTCAGTTTTTATTAGAGTTAGCTGGGGACATGTTCCAGCATCTCTAGTCAGTTAGAGGCTATTCAGACATAGTTAGATTTAGTTTTAGTTTTGAGTTTGATCTCCCAGTTGTTATTAAACTCTTAAGTCTTTTATATTCAAACAGTATTGGGTATTCCCCCTTTTCAGTTTATATCATGTTTTAAGCTTCCTCACAGTATTTCTTACTTCAGTTTATCTAGTATGCTTATGATATGGCAGCTCAGGGTTAGCTTGGGGTCACTCGTTATCCTAGGTCTCGTGTTTACGTCTAGGGGGTAGCCTCGAGGCGTGACATAGGCAATTTAAGAATCACTCGATATGACCCTACAAGTAAATGTAGAATGGTTCGAGTCTTAACTTAGAAGTTTTTGGGGCGTTACATGTTTCTAATTTGATCAGTAAGGAAAGAAAATATTAATGCTTTCAAGTGCAAAAATTAGGAAGCTTTTTCACTATTCGGTGATAATTTCTTTTTCACATGCATTTTTTGGTTAGCTAATTCAATGGACAACGAGTGAAAAAATTCTGATTCTTCTTACTATTCAGTAATAATTTATTTCTTATATGCATTTTTTAGATGGAAAATGAGTGAAAAAAATCATTTCCAATATCATAGTTTCCTCTAATTTGCAGTGAGACAAACCTTTGCTTTAATACTAAGTAATGTGTTCCACTAAATCATTATGTGTGTCAACATGCTTCCACAACTAGAAAAAAGTTGATAAAATGTAATCTCTTCAGATCCAATAGATAGACTAATCATCAAATATCACACATTTACCAATCAAATCAAAGATTCATTGTGGCTATTTCTCTAGTATAGTTCATCAGCCAAAGAAATATCAACAATAACAACATACTCAACCTTAACTATATGATAGAGAGACTACTCCCGACAGGCCCTCGACTTTAGTTGATACATAAATCAAATTATAGTTTTGATTGATGATGGATAAATAAAGGTGTTTAGTTAAGTAATGCTTTCTGAAAGAATATTAATTGCAATATGAATTTTATTGTGTTAGCATGTTTTCTGACAAATTAGTTTGGTTGAATGCATGCCTCATTGCAAGAAAAAGTAATTTTCCCGCTGCAAATCAGTGAGAAATTTGTGATACAGAACATGATTTTACCACTCATAATTTCCACTAAATCACCTACTTGAAATGGTATCATTAAAAACATATTCTCACTGAAATAAGGAAAAATTTCTTAATTTGGCCATATGAAAGCATTACTACTTTTTGCTTCTCACCAATTCAATCAAAATATTTATGAGAATAAGTAATGAACTTTTTTCAGTAGAAAAGTTCAGTGCGAAAAAAGTAATTTTTAGTAGTGTTTGTAGTATCTAATGACTTTCATCATACAACTATGTCTCAAACTCAAAATTAATTTATCTTATCATCCTTTTAAACCAATTCAATTGTATTTGTGAATTGTGATGATTTTCATAAATTAACTAGATTGTCGTTTCAAAGCGATATTTCACAAGATATGTAAATTTATATACTACTTCATAACTTATAAATAAAGGATCTATCATTAATAGCCTCTAAAACTCTCAATGTATGAGTAAGATCTAATAAACAATATCTTATTAGGACTTCACTTGTTGAATTGTACTGAGTATGTTATTGTTGTTGATAATGGTAATTTCCATATGATCGATGCTTTAGTTTTATCATATATGGGGAAATTTTTTTCTAGATGACTTAAAATGTTTTCTCAGAGAACCTATAACATGTCAATTTGAAAAATGGTAGGTTTAATTGAATAAGTAACCAAGGTTGCATTCACCTCTTGTTAAAACTTCTTAAAACATGTATTTTGTGTAATCACTTGATGATTAGTATGTTCTTACCTATTGAAATTGTTCAATATTGTATTACTTTTTCTCTTATCATGAGTTATTTATAATGTTATTATTGTACTTAAAGCTTTTATGAAACAAAAATTTTCTTTTCTTATTTCCTTCTTTGGTAGATATTGCCATATTTTGATAGTAATAAAAATTAACATTTTGTTGTTAGACAAGCTTACACTAACTGAATATGAGAAATATGTTGGAAGAGAGTCCTAAAAATAGAAGAATAATATTTGGATCTTTGTTTAGGATTACTGTAACACCCCGAAATTTTTTTGAGCTAACACTCGAACCATTCTTCGTTGTGAGTAAGATTTTACCGAGAAATTTAAAATTTCTTAGGTATTAAGGTCAGGTCACTAGATATAACACCTTGAGTTCCAAAAAGAATTAAAGAGATTTCATTCAAGTCAGTCCTTAGTTATTTTAAGTTTTAGGTCAAATTCAAATGACCATAACTTTTAGTACAAGATGAGTTAGGAGACCCATAAAATGTAAAATGAAAGATCTTTGAGTCCTCTTTCCAGCGCAACAGAGTTTGCTAATGTTTGAGATCGTATGAGGGAGATATGCCTTTTTGAATTCAGGTTGTCCATTTAAAGAAAGTTACCCGAAAATAGGAGAGGTATTTTAGTCTTTTCCTTAAACCCACTTATTCTAAATACGAATTACACCCAATTAAGGGTCTAAACTTATTAGAATCAGTTTCATTCATCCTCAAAAGCATTTATGGTTTTAAAAAGAAGATTCAAGAGGAGAAAAAGTTCAATGTTTCAAGTGTTCATTCAATAAATTCAAGATTTCGCCAAGAACCTAGTTCTTTGAGGTATGTAAACTTCCATAGTGTTGGGTTCGTTCACCCACATGCCAATTGTCAAGACCCGGGAGCACCCCCTAGTCGTAACCGGCGTACTCGACCTCGAAGAGGTCTAATACAAGCCTCTTAGCATTCATTCATTGCATAGACACTAAAAACCATAAGGAATTAAAAACTTTCTTTACAAAGAAGACATTTCATTAAAAATAGCAAGCGGAAGACTTTCTAGACGTTATACAT
>JAJOOE010002261.1:0-61839 GCA_036250405.1 Solanum raphanifolium
TAAGTATGATCATGGTGGCCTAAAGGTGATACTTAGTGTAGATAGGACTATGGACCCTATCTATGCATTGCACAAGTAGAACTTAGGGTTACTTATGTTGTTGTTCTATTATGATGTTATTGTCTTGATATTGACTATGCATGAGTGGTGTGTCTTGTAATAGATGATATGTGCACTATGACTATGATTAGAGACTATGCCTATGGTGATGTTTATTACCCTTTGTGCTTTGATGAACTATATGTGAGTTGTTTATGACTTATGATTCTTCAACTCTTTCAAGATGATGTTCAAAAGTGCATAAAGCATGATTTCAACTAAATGTCCCTTTTAAGCATGTTTTAATGGTTTTTATGCATGGCTTCCATACTTAGTACTTTTGTGCTAACCCCTTCTTCTACATTTCTTACAAAGTGTAGGGCTTGGAGATGTGGTGTCTTATACTTGGAAGATAGGTTTTCTAAGGAGCTTGGGAATGAAGACTTGGGGAGTCCTCATAGTTTCGAGGACGAACCCACCCACCTTGTTCACTTACGTGTTTATTATTATGTTTTTAGATTTATGTAAGGGCCGTGTCCCTAAGTTGTATTAAAAGAGATTTAAGTCTAATGTTATAGATGGTTTGAGACATAGTGTCATAGGCTCTCTCTTATTTTATAAAGTCTTCGATTGTAAAGAAAAGTTTTAAATTTTCTGCTATTTTCATATGCTTTAATGTTCATGATATGCTAAGGGCTTGTATAAGACCTCTTCGAGGTTGAATACGCCGTGTTACGACTAGGGGGTGCTCTCGAGTCGTGACACTAACTCACGGACCATAGGTCGCTTCATGGGTTGCAGTCCAAATATTTTCCAAAAAGCTGAAGTTCTAGTACTTTTTCGATGGTTCACCATGACGGTCCGTTGGTTAATGCATGAGTCGTATGTAGGCTTCATAGGACTGTCCCAGACTTAGTGGTATTTTAGAGTCAAAGTTCAGACCCATGACTGCGCATGTATGGATCGTAGGTGCACCCACAGACCGTACATGGGTCCATAATTGGGAGTCCAAAAATCATGGTCTTTGAACTCAATCGACGACCAACCAGTACGGTCCGTGGTCTGACCAACAAACCGTTGGTTGGGTCATCGACGGGAGTCGGCAGTTATTTTTATGAGGGATTTTAGGCCTTGTCCTAATCATTCTAACCCAATACTATGTCGTTTTACCCTCCATTAGAAACCCTATATAATAAAATTAACCCCAAAATCTTCTAAATCAATTTATTCTCTCAAATTCTCAAAAGAAAAAAAAGTCATCCTCTAAAATATTTCTCTCGTTAGAAGATTTAAGAAGAAGACTAGGGTTTCAAGTCAAGTCTCCAATTCCTCCATTGAAGTCAAGCTTTTGGCATTAAGGTATGATAGTCTTTATCTATGGATCTCTTTCCTCCATAGAGTTCCTAAATTCCCCAATTTTGAAGTTAGAAATTCCCAATTGAAGTTAGGGATTTCTTCTATTTTATGGGATCCTTTCAATATTGATATAATTGATTATTTTATGAAGTATTATGCATAAATTGCGAAGATTCCATGTTTTTAAGATGAATCCCCATGAACCCATGCTTAACCCATGTTTTCTAGATATTAATGATTGAAAGTGGGTTTTAAACTATGGAAGGTGAATTATGGAAATATGCATGTTCTTATGAAATTGATGAAATATGATGTAAGTTGCTTTGATAGTAAAACATATATGTTGTTGTGGTTAATTGTTGTGAAAGGATTTCTCACATAATTACTCAATACATGAATATGAAAGGTTTTCTCACATAAAGAATTTTAAGGTTGAAAGGTCTTCTCACCTAAAATGAATCAAAGTTAAGGAGCTATTTTAAGAATGAGGCAATAGGCGATTACCCATGACCTCCAATGATAAGACAAGTGGCGATTACCCATGCTTCATGAATGTTAATAAAAGTTATGAATAATCAATGTTCCGTGGGAATTATGCTTAGCACCGAGTGGAAAAGTGGCGATTACCCATGTCTCATAAACTATGTGGCACCATAGGTTGTCTAGATAGACATTAGCTAGTGGATCCACGTAAGCTAGAAATTCATGGTTCTTACCTTGGTAAGTGAGGACACCTATTTTCAGTGAGGGGTAGACACCGAATTCTATGTTAATAGCTCAATGGTCTTACATGTTGGTTAAAGGTAAATCTCCCACATTAATGAATCAAGGTTATTTCAAGAAGTATCTCATGAGTGTTTTAAAGATGATGGCTTGAATTGACCATTTTTTATGACTTATGTTTTCTAACTATTTTATCTCATGTTTTATATTGGTCATTTCATATCTTGAAAATATCCCTTTTTAAGCATGATGTCTTATGTTTTATGTATTGCTATCATACTTGGTACATTTTTGTACTAACGCATACTCTTGCCTACATTCTCCTGAATGAAGGGTCCGACGCTCCAAACTTGCAGTTCTGTGGCTATGGATCTCTTAGTAGAAGTTTAAATATTAATGAGTCCTCATGTTCAGAGGACCAAGCCTTTATTGGATATTTTCTTTACATTCAGGTTTGAACTTGATGTATGGGTTACATCCCGATTACTCATTTGTACTAGATGGCTTTGAGACATTGTTAGAATTCCGCTTCATTTTATAAGAACTTTATGTTTTGAAACTATCTATTAAATCTCTTTATTTCTATTATCTTGTACGATGTATGCTATGTGTCTTGTATGTGGCTTCTTGGGGTCTTATACGCCATGTTACACCTAGGGTCTACCTTGGGTCGTGACACTACCCCATTTGAGCCTCCACCTCAAAGCCCTCTCGATGCTAAGTCTAAATCCCAATGGAATAGATAAAAGTTAAATATAAATTTATAGTAGGAAGAGCAATGATCAATACCAATCCACATCTTTCAAGAACAAAACATAGAATAGCTCCTTAAATATAATTCAACATAGATCAGAAACCTTTCACCAATGTGATTTCATATGTGAGAAATGCCTTACACAATCATGATCATAATAACATGTGAGAAAAACTTTCACAATAACATTGATACTTTGCTTTCAAAGAATCCCTAACTCTTTTATAATAACTTCATAAAAGAATGCATATCTTCATAAATTTATAATTCATCGGTTCATAAGTTTATCATAGGTTCATAGTTCAAAAATCATAATTTAGGCATGGGTCGACATAATTTCAACTAAACATCATGAATTAAAATGGAATCATGCATTAGAAGGCTAAATAAACAACAATAAAACATAATTGAGTGAAACCCATAAAGATTGAATTGAAAACTCTAATTTGAATAAATTGAAATTGAAGGGACACATTGGAAACCTTGGGGACCCTATGGAGGAAAGGTATCCATGGGTGAATACCCACATACCTTGATAACAAAAGCCCAAGATGAATGGTGAATTGATGCCCTTGAATGAATGCTAGCTTCTTCTTCTTCCTTTTTGGGAGGTAGTTGGAAGAATGTATTTGCTTAGATTTTAGGGAAATAGAAGAATGAATTGGGTAATTTGGGATGAATTGAAAGTGGGTAATTTGGGGCTTAAAATCTTTATATAGGGCTTAGGGTAGAAGGTAAAATGACATAATATTGGGTTAAAATAATTAGGAAAAGACACAAAAGACCTTTAAAATAACTGTCTGATTCAACCTACAGTTCCGACCTACTATTTACGGTATGTGCTAGTCAACCGTAGACCAAGTACAAGGACCATAAAATCACCTCTCTTTTTATGGAACACTTCCATGGCTCGTAGGTATTTCTACGGCTCGTAGACACCAATCGTTGAAACCAACTTTGACCCTCAAAATTTCACTAAGTTTGGACTCACCTATGAGACCAATCTATGAATCATCATAGGATGACAGACCATCCTGGTGAACAAGAAAAATGGTACTGGGACATGATTTTTAGAAAATTATTTTCCTTCCTTCCTACGACTACCATCTACAACCCATAGAGTCAGACTTTAGCCCAAAAAGGTCCTTTCTCCCTTTTCCAAGATTTTAGGTGTTACAATATCTCCTTCTTGGGAACATTCATCCTCGAATGCAACTTAAGGCAAAATAAGGAGGGTAGGGGAAGAGATCTAACAACCCAACAAGAATGCAACTTCATCAACAACATATAACCAAGGAGGAACATCAACTCCAAGCTAAAACATATTTAAAACATCATTTTATAAGGCATGCATGCAAATCACACTCAAATGAACATAATTATGATGAAATCCATCAAGTTTACCCATTTTCTCAAAAATCAAGTTTTCATGATTATGCATGCATGGGAAACATGAGAACTACTAAGACACATGAAATCAAAAGGATGAACCTTGAGAAGCTAAATACCTCTGGCTAGAATAAGATCGAAGGAAAAGAGATGGGGATACTCGGACATCAGATTGACCTCGGCCTCCCAGGTAGAACCCTAAACTATTTGATTCCTCCATAAGACCTTTATGGATGCAACTTCCTTATTCCTCAATTTATTTACTTGTCGGTACAAAATCTTAATCGGAACTTCTTTAAAAGAAATATTCTCCTTTATACAAAGACTCTCCAATGGTTCAATAGATGTCAGATCACCAACACATTTCTTCAACAAGGAGACATGGAAAACAGGATGCACCAATGCTAAGTCATTAGGAAAATCAAGTTCATAATCAACCTTACCAATAGACCTCAAAATCTAGTATGGGCCCGCATAACGGGAACTAAGCTTCTCTTTCTTTCCAAACCTCATTACACCCTTCATGAGTGAAATTTTCAAGTAGACTCAATCATCTACATAAAACTCAAAGTCCCTCCTTGTAACATCAGAATAGGACTTTTGTCGACTTTGAGTTATTTTTAACATTTTTTAATAAGCTGAACTTTCTCCATTGCCTTATAGACCAATTTGGGACCTATCAAAGCAACCTCACCTACTTCAAACCAATCTATAGGAGATCTACACCTTCTACCATAAAGAACCTCAAATGGAGCCATACCAATGCTTGAATGATACCTATTATTGTAAGAAAACTCAATCAAAGGCCAATGATCATCCCAATTACCTTTGAAGTCAATCACACAAGCTCTCAAACTTTCTTTCAAAGTATGGGTGGTAGGCTCCACCCTCCCATCGGTTTAAGGATAAAAGGTCATACTAAGCTTAACATGAGTATTGTCACGCCCCGAGGCTATCTCCTGGATGCGGACAAGGGACCTAGGATCACGAGTGACCCCAAGCTAACCCTGCTAGCATATCATAAGCATACTAAATAAACTGAAGTAAAGAAATATTATTCGGAAGCTAAACCATCATGTAAATTGAAATGATGGGGAATACCCATATACTATCTAAATATATAAAGACTGAGATTTTACCAACAACTACAAAGTCAAAATCAAATACTAAAGCTGAAACTAACTATGTCTGAAATAAGCCTCTAACTGACTAAAAGTGTTGGGACATGCCCCAGCTAAATCTAGCAAAAACTGAAACTAAAGACTAAAATAGAAAAGATAATCATGTCAATCGTCCTCGAAGAATGGGGACTCACCACTAATGTTACTAAACTGGAGATCGGGAACCGATCTATGTGTGTTCTGGAAGCTGAGGACCTGAACCTACATCACGAGAAGATGTAGCACAGAGTATGCGTTAGTACTTGAAAGGTACTGAGCATGCAGGACAGAATATAACTGAACAATAAACATAACTGAACAAAGCATATAATTGAGCAATAAGATAATACTGAATATGAAATGTCTCAATGCAATGACCAAGTTTATAACATGCTGAGCTAAACTTGACCGACATAAACCACATGAGCTAAATGTGGAGTCTGATGCATACGCCCTATCGAGAGGACCCAATATACCCTGCCAGAGGTATAGAGGCATGACTGGTGTGATCACTAAATTGATACCCACAAAGGGGACTTACAACATACGGGGCACGTAGTTCTGGGACTTGAGAGTGACTGACCCTAGTCCACTCGGTATTAAGCTACTCCCAATTGATTATGAAATTAACAATTTATGATCTGAATTTCTATAATACTAGATAACTCAAAATACTGACATGGTAACTGAAAATGCAACATTAATGTACTGGTAATGAGATATTCAAATTTGAGGCATGTATAACTAAAATAATTAACCTAGCATGTGTAATTCATGAACTAAAAGAACTACATAGCTAGGGTTCTGAATTTATGAAAGAATCTACGCAAAACAATACTAATATCATGATAATCTGATTAGGAACATCAAGTAGTTAATTCATAATAACATGCTAAAATTCTAGAAATCCTAGGTAGATAATATGGATGAAATTAAGAATTTGACTGAATTATAGGGACCTAATGGGTGAAAGGAACCCACTAGTGAAATCCCACATACCTGGTAACAAATTCCACGGAGAAATCTTTCAATTTCGAGCCTAAAATTGATGAAAATCTGTTGCGTTCTTGGACTAGGGCTTGGTCGACTCTTTCTCCTTCTTTTCGTTCAACTTGGATGAATTTTGGAGAATGAGTTGACTAGGGTAAGTTATAATTAATTTACTAGGCTAAAACTGACCAAAACCATGTAGTATAGGGGTTAAACAACGTAGTTTAGGGGTCCAACACATAAGGAAAAGACCAAACAACCCCTGACTTAAGAGTTGCCGAGGCCACCAACGAAACTGACCGACGGACCATGGATGAACCATCGGTCCGTACTTGTCAAACATCGACGAAGTTCTAGGACTAAGTTCTGGGGCCTTGATCCACAAACCTGGACCACGATTTGTGGTCTTACCTATGGTCCGTGCATCTGGCCATGGGTCGACACCTGGCTGTTTTTCCTGAGCTAATCTTGGGAAGGCTGCAAGTGGTGAACCACGGACCACCAGAATGGGCCGTGGGTCACCCTACGGTCCGTGGCAACCGTGGGTTGCACCTGCAACTTCTAGAAATCTGCTGGTTGGTTTGTTTTCGGATACGAGGTGTTACATTATCTCCTCCTTGGGAACATTCGTCCTCAAATGAAGACTAAACTGGCTGAACATGGAGGGAAGAGCTGCAAACCCTACCGGTAAACACTGGAAATTGATTTCTGACTTAACTAAGTTCCAAGAACATGCAAATACGCTGAAAATGCAAGTACAAACTGAAGGAACGTGATACTAAGACTGAAGCTACACATGAATGACTGAAAAACTGAAGAGGAACTATTACCTCAAGCTCGAGTGGAATCGAAAGGAAAGAGATAAGGATACTTGGCCTTCATGGCTACTTTTGCTTCCCAAGTAGCTCCCTCTACGGACTGACTCCTCCACAAAACCTTAATTGAAGCGACTTCTTTGTTTCTCAACATTCAAACCTGACGATGAAGGATTTCAACTCGTACCTCCTCATAAGTGAGACTATCCTTCACAGCCACATTTTCTAAAGGTACAATAGATGCTGGATCACCCACCCACTTCTTCAACAACAAAATGTGAAAAATCGGATGCACTGCTGGAAGTTCTGTTGGCAACTCTAACTCATATGACACTTTACCAACCCTTTTCAAGATATTGTAAGGGCCTACATATCTAGGACTGAGCTTCCCTTTCTTTCCAAATCTCATCACCCCTTTCATAGGTGACATTTTCAGCAAAACCCAATCATCAAATTGGAACTCTAATTTCCTTTTGTTTGCATATGCATAGGACTTATGGCACTCTGGGCTATCTTAAGTCTATCTCTAATGAGTTGCACTTTCTCCATTGCATCATGAACTGAATCTGGTCCTATCAAGGCTGCTTCACCTACTTCAAACCAACAAACTGGAGATCTATATCTACGCCCATATAATGCCTCATAAGGGGCCATTTGAATGCTGGAATGGTAGCTATTATTGTAGGCGAACTCTATAAGAGGAAGGTGATCATCCTAACTACCCTTGAAATTGATCACACAAGCTCTCAACATGTCCTCTAAGGTCTAAACGGTACGCTCTGCCTGACCATCCGTCTGTGGATGAAATGTTGTGCTAAGATTAAGCTGAGTACCAAGACCTTCTGAAATGACTTCCAGAAATGAGAGGTAAAATGAGGACCTCTATCTGAAATGATGGACAAAACAACCCTATGCAATATGACTATATCATTAATGTAAAGCTTGGTGTAGTCCTCCGTTGAATCTGTAGTCTTAAGAGCCAAAAAGTGCGCAGACTAAGTAACTCTGTCAACTATCACCCAAATGGAGTCATGTTGTCTGCGAATACGAGGTAAACCTGTAATGAAGTCCATGTTGATAACTTCCCACTTCCATGTAGGAATTTTAATCTCTTGAGTCATACCTCATGGTTTCTGATGTTCTACCTTCACTTGTTGACAATTGGGGCACTTAGCCACAAAATCTACTATATCCCTCTTCATGCCATTCCACCAAAAGACTTCCCGTAGATCACGATACATCTAAGTGGCACCTGGATTAATAGAATACCTACAGTTATTGGCTTATGTAAAGATCTGTTGTCTCAACTCACCCACATACAGAAACTTGTTCATTTGAGCCCTGGAATCGGCAACAATGTGAGGAGCATACCTGGAGAGTATGGTGAACTTGATTCCATACTCTTGGACTGACATGTTACCTTGCCTCAAATTTGTGAACTCCTGATCTCTTGCCTCCCTCAACTCTCTTAGGAAAAAACCTGTCCAGAAAAGTCTCACTAAAGCACTCCCAAGATAGGAACTTCATTTGTACCTCTAGTTTCCTTCCACTGAGTGAACCAAATGTGAGCCACATCCTGAAGCTGGTAAGAAGACAACTCAGACCTATCATTCCCAGTTACTTGTATCACTCTGAAGATCTTCTTGACTTCATCTATGAAGTTTTGGGGATCTTCTCCAACTTGCGACCCTAGAAACTCTGGCAGATTCATCCTAACAAAATCATGGACCCTAGAAGCCGCTGATCCACCACTAGCATTTGCAGGAACTGGAACCTGCTGATTGTTCTGGTTGGTCACACTCTAAGCCAAAAGTTGAATAGCATTCTGAAATTCTGCATTTGAAACTTCCTGATCTGGGACTGGAGGAGTTGCATTAGCATTACCTGCATTCGCATTCCTTTGGTAAGCTCTACGAGGAGGCATGATTTGAAAGCACATAACATCGAGTTAGAAAAAAGGAATTAGATCATACCTACGCAAGATAAGAATATTAAAGAAAGTAAAATTTTCCTAAAACACTTCATAGCCTCCCTCTCATTAGATGTGGTGCCCTTCACACCCGCGAAAAGGACTCTACTTAGTGTGGCTTTTCAAACATTCTAGGACTCTTGAACCTAATGCTCTGATACCAAGTTTGTCATGCCCCGAGGCTACCTCCTGGATGCGGACATTGGACCTAGAATCACGAGTGACCCCAAGCTAACCCTACTGGCATATCATAAGCATACTAAATAAATTAAAGTAAAGAAATACTGTGTGGAAGCTAAACCACCATGTAAACTGAAATGATGGGGAATCCCCATATACTATCTTAATATATAAAGACTGAGAGTTTAACAACAACTGCAAAGTAAAACTCAAATACTAAAGCTGAAACTAACTATGTCTGAAATAAGCCTCTAACTGACTAGAAGTGCTAGGACATGCCCCAGCTAAATCTAGAAAAGACTGAAACTAAAAACTAAAATAGAAAAGATATTTATGTCAATCGTCCTCGGAGAATGAGGACTCACCACTGATGCTGCTGAACTGGAGATCGGGAACCGATCTATGCATGATTTGAAAGCTGAGCACCTGAACCTACATCACGAGAAGATGTAGCGTAAAGTATGCGTCAGTACTTGAAGGGTACTGAGAATGTAGGATAGAATATAGCTGAACAATAAACATAACTGAACAAAGCATATAACTAAGCAATAAGATAAGATAAGCATGATGCTATACTGAACATGAAATGTCTGAATGCAATGACCAAGTTTATAACATGCTGAGACTGAAATCTGACTGTAACTGATAACATGGCCAATGCAATAGAATCTGACTACAAGGGAGCTACTAATAACTGACATTAAACCCCATGAGCTAAATGTGGAGTCCGATGTATATGCCCCATCGAGAGGACCCAATATACCCTGCCAGAGGTATAGAGGTATGACTGGCATGATCACTAAATTGATACCCACAGAAGGGACTTACAACCTACGGGACATGTAGTTCTGGGACTTGAGGGTGACTGACCCTAGTCCACTCAGTATTAAGCTACTCCCAATTAAATACGAATAGCAATTTATGATCTGAATTGTTGTAATACTGGATAGCTCAAAATACTGACATGCTAACTGAAAATGCAACATTAATGTACTGACAATGAGACATTCAAATCTGAGGCATGTATAACTGAGATAACTAACCTAGAATGTGTAATTCATGAACTAAAAGAACTACATAGCTAGGGTTATGAATTTATGAAAGAATTTAAGCAAAACAATACTAATATCATGATAATCTGATTAGGAACATCAAGTAGCTAATTCATAATAATCTGTTGAAATTCTAGAAACCCTAGGTAGATAATATGGAAGGAATCAATAATCTGAATTCTAGGGACCTAATGGGTGAAAGGAATCCACTATTGAAATCCCACATACCTGGTGACGAATTCTACTGAGAAATCTTTCGATTTCGAGGCTGAAAGTGATGAAAATTTGTTGCGTTCTTGGACTAGGGCTTGGTCGACTCTTTCTTCTTCTTTTCGTTCAACTTGGATGAATTTTGGAGAATGAGTTTACTAGGGTAAGTTCTAATTAGTTTAATAGGCGAAAACTTACCAAAACCACGTAGTTTAGGGGTCCAACGCATAAGGAAAAGACCAAACGACCCCTGACTTAAAAGTTGTCAGGGCCACCGATGGAACTGAATGACGGACCATGGATGGACCAACGGTTTGTGCTGGTCAACCGTCGATAGAGTTCTGGGACTATGTTATGGGGCCTCGATCCATGGTCCGTGGTCTGACCACGGTCCGTGGGTTGACATTTAGCCATTTTTCTTGAGCTGATTTTGGGAAGGGCTGTAAGTGGTGAACCACGGACCACCAGAAAGGACCGTGGGTCACCCTACATTCCGTGGGTGGCAACCATGGGTCGCCCCTACAACTTCTAGAAATCTATTGGTTGATCTGTTTTTGAATACGGGGTGTTACTAGTACCAAGACCCTTTTGGAAAAATTTCAAAAACTGTGAAGTAAATTGGGTACCACGATCAGAGATTATGGATTAGGGCACTCCATGCAACCTAAACATGTCCCTTAGATACAACATAGCATAGTCTTCCACCGAATAAGAAACTTTGACAGGAATTAAATGATCTGACTTCTTCATACGATCTACAATAACCTAAATTGAGTCATGTTGTCTTCGGGTGCAGGGTAAATCAACGATAAAGTCAATATTTAAATCTTCCCACTTCCAAGTAGGAATACTAATATCTTGGGACAAACCTCTTGGATTTTGATGCTCAACTTTTACCTGTTCAAAATATGGACAGTTAGCCACAAATTCCACAATATCATTCCTCATCCCATTCCACCGATAGACCTCCCAAAAGTCATGGTACATCTTGGTGGCTCCCGGGTAAATTGAATATCCAGAACTATGGGGTTGTGATTAGATTTTCTCTTTTAAGTCATTAACATTGCAAACATAAAAATGACCTCGATATCGAAACACACCGTATCCTCCTTGGGAGAAAGCCTCAACGGACATTTTAAGCACTGCTTCCTTCAATTAAACCAAAATCTTATCAAGATCTTTCATGGCTTTCATATCCGACACAAAGGACAATTCTGAACCATTATGAACAGTAGCACCATCTTCATTAAAATCAACTAATCGAACACCTAATCGGGCCAATCTATGAACATCTCAAACCAAAACCATTTTATCTTCATCCACATGAGCAACACTAGTCATTGATAGTCGACTAAGAACATCCGCCACCACATTCGCCTTACCGAGGTGATAGAGAATACTTATGTCATAATCCTTTAAAAAACCAAGCCACCTCCATTGGGAAAGGTTTAGATCCTTTTTTTCGAACACATATTGAAAACGTTTTTGGTCATTAAAAATAATGACAAGGAAACCATATAAGTAATGCCTCCAAATCTGTAAGGCAAACATAATCAACGCTAAATCCAAACTATGACTAGAATAGTTCTTTTCATGAATTTTAGGTAGACATGAAGCATAAGCAATAACTTTCACATTTTTCATAAGAACACACCCTAGCCAACCCGTAAAGCATCACAATAAACCAAAAATGCATTGGAACCTTCCGGTAAAGTCAACACCGAAGCGGAGGTAAGTCTATCTTTCAATTCTTGAAAACTCTTTCCACACGCTTCCAACCATAAGAATTTAACTTTCTTTTGGTCCATGCCATCAATAGTGAGGCAATAAAAAACCTTTGATAAACCATCTATAATGACAAACCAAATCCAAGAAAATTTGAATATCCAAAAGGGATAGAGGTCTAGGCCAACTCTTAACCACATCTATCTTCTTAAGATATACCTCAATACCCTTATGAGAAACAATGTGAAAGAGAAAAGACACGGTTCTCAACCAAAACTCGCATTTACTAAACCTTGCAAAGAGTTGTTGGTCCTTGACGACTTGCAACACAATCCTCAAATGACAGGCAAGCTCATCCTTATTCCTTGAGTAAATCAAGATGTCCTCAACAAATACAATCACAAACATGTCACGATATTCTTTAAACATTATATTCAACAAGTCCATAAATACGGCAGGAGCATTAGTCAAACCAAATGACTTTACCAGAAACTTGTAATGACCATACCGAGTTTGAAAAGTTGTCTTCAGAATATCATCTTCCTTTACCCTCAATTGGTGATAACCTGACTGGAGGTCGATCTTAGAGATGTAAGTCGTACATTGGAGTTGATCAAACAAATTATCTATCCTTGGAAGAGGATACATATTCTTAATAGTAACCTTGTTCAATTTCTAGTGGTAAATACACATTCAAAGTGAACCATCATTCTTTCGAACAAACAAAAATTGAGCACCCCATAAAGAGATACTCGGTGGGATGAAACCCTTATCTAACAAGTCCTTCAATGGCTCATGTAATTCCTTGAGTTCTACTGAAGCCATACAGTAAGGAGGAATCGAGATAGGCTGCATATAGGAGAGAAGGTCAATCCCGAAGTCTATTTCCCTTTCGGGAGGAATACCGGGTAAATCATCAAAAAACACTAACAAAAACTCATTTACTACAGGGACCGACTCAAGAGTAGGGGTTTTGAAATCCGTATCCCAAACCCGAACAAGATGATATATGCAACCTTTAGAAATGAATTTTTCCCTAACCCGAACAAGATGGTATATGCAACCCTTAGAAATCATTATTCTAGCTTTAAGACAAGAAACAAACTGACCCTTAGGCATATAATTTCCCCTTTTCCATTATAGGATGTGCTCATTAGGAAATTGAAACTTGACCACTTGGTTTCTATAATCAACAAAAGCATAACAAGAGTGGAGCCAATCCATACCAAGAATAACATTGAAATCTAACATATCAAGCTCTTCAAGATCAACATGGGTAACTCTATGGGATAAGGAGACGGGACAACTTCTATAGACTCTCTTAGCAACACTAGATTCACCAATAGGTGTAGATATAGAAAAAGGGACTATCAATACATAAGGAAGAACATAAAACCTCATAGCCACATATGGTGTCACAAAAGACAAGGTAGAATCGGTATCAAGCAAAGCATAATCATCAAGATAAAAAACTTTCAACATACTGGTAATAACATTGGGGAACCCTCTTGATCATGTCGAGTTTAAAGTGCATAGAATTAATTATGCTTTGGAGCAATTCAACCCGAACAACTAGGTGGAGCTTGCCTACCATCCTTTCCCTTATTATTTCTAGACGGACGATCTCTCAAGCGTTGACCACTTTTACCACAACCAAAGTAATTATCCGTACCTATCAATATTTTTTGTGAATGACTCTGGCCATACTTTTGGCATGCGAGAACCAAAGAACAATTTCCACCACCATTTCGTCCTTGAGGCTTAGGATTAGGCCATACTTTTGGCATGCGAGAACCAAAGAACAATTTCCACCACTATTTCGTCCTTGAGGCTTGGGATTAGACACCCTATATTTATTGAACTTGTAAGTCGGAGCGTTGGAGGAAACTTGACCAGAAAACCTTTGTCAGAACCTAGAATGACCATGTCCATCGGACCTTGAATGTGAAAAGTCATCATAACCGATCTTTACCTTCTTTGTCTCCCTAGAACATTTCTTAGGTTTCTCTTCTTTAGTTTGTGGAGCATGAATCATTAGACGATAAATATCCATTTCCTTAATGATCATGGCTGTAAAACATTACTTAATCACCATTTTGGACATACCCAAAACAAACTTTCTCATATTTTCCCTATAGTCGGCAACCATAGAAGTAGAATATTTGGACAATTGCATAAACTTCAGGGCATACTTATTCACAATCATATTCCCTTGATGAAGGTTAATGAATTCAAGTACCTTTTCCTCCCTCATCTCAAGGGGAAAGAACCTATCAAGGAAAGCACTTGTAAGCTTTTCCCAATCAAGAAAACCCGCATCAACCGCCCTCTCTTCCTTCCATTGGTTGAACCAAACTTAAGAAATACCCTTAAGTTGATAAGCGGCCAATTCAACCTTTTCCATCGGTCACTCTCATGATTATCAATACCTTGTATACCTCATTAATGAACTCTTGAGGATGTTCCTCAACATTGGAACCATAAAACTACAGGAGGATTCATCCTAGTGAATTCACTCACTCTAGTTACCATTGTACCCACATTTAGGTTCTCGGGGACCAGATCCTCCCTATTGACTTGACCATCATGTCTTAGCCAACACTTGAAAAGTAGTTCAAAACTCTACACAAGTCATTTGTTCAGCCAAAGGGTCGGCCTGAACTTATGGAGCTTATTGAGGAGCTTGAGGAGCTTCTTGTTTCACATTCTCATTGAAATTCCTCCTAACATATGCATTTTTTTTGTCTATATCCTCAAAAGCATTGGATAAGGATTAGGAGAGAGACATATAGAGTTAAACTCTATTGCTCGAGTTTAGAATAATGAAAGATGTGGAATTTCCTAAATGTCTTATAGCTTTTTATTCATAAATGTGGCGCGCTTCACACTCATGAACAAGACTCTACTCGGCATGGCTTATAAAACATCCAAGGACCTTTCTAAACGGTGTCCTCTCAATAACAATTTTATCATAATCCGAAGTATACCCTAGGCATAACATGGCGAATAGAACCCAGAGGCCCTACACAAGCCACTTAACGTACATCATACAAGATGATAGAAATAAAGACTTTAAAAAAAAAAAATTCATATTTCAAATAGTTTGACAAAGTGAAAGTCTAAAAAGAGTCTCAATAAGCCATCTAATACATCATAAGAAAAGTGATTGAGAAGTACCCATACATCACATACAAAGGTTGAAAACAAAAATAACATAAACCTTTAAAGTGTCTTTGTCCTCGGAACATGACAAATAACCAATCACTTGAAGCATCCAATAGATGTCTAGCCACGAGCATGTGAGGTAATAGCGTCATACCCTACATTCATGAGATAATGTAGACACAAGTATGCATTAGTGCATGGAATGTACTAAGTATGGGGCAACATGCATAAAACAGACATGATAGCATAAATGGTTTAAAGCATGTAGACATGATCTTTTTTTGAGTAATTAAAGTCTTAAGAAAGCAAAACATGAAAACCATAAGATATAGTCAATGCATTTGAAACAAGGGACATAAGAAAATCTTAAAGAAATCATAGTCATTTTGTGGGATATTATCTTTAACCCACAAAAAGTCCATGAGAGCTATGTCATGGAATCTGGAATATCCCTCATATCGAAAGAATGGTAGTCTACTTGACAAGGTAGAATTTGTACATATCATATTTTTCTAAAGTGGATCTACTAGCTAGGTCATTTAAGACATATACTAAGGGGGAATGTAGTTTGGGACTAGAGGTTGCTACTAGTGACTACCCTATTTGAGTCTCCACCTCAAACCCCTCTCGGTACTAAGTCTAAATCCCAACAAAATAGATAAAAGTCAAAAATCAATTTAACATAGGAAAGGTGATCAATACCAATCTCCATCTTTCAAGATCAAAACATAAAATAGCTCCTTAAACATAATTCAACATCGATGAGAAAACTTTTCACCAATGTGAATTCATATGTGAGAAATGTCTTTCACAACCATGATCATAATAACATGTGAGAAAACCTTTCACAATAACATTGATATTTTCATTTCTAAGCATCCTAACTCATTTACAATAACTTCATAAAAATATGTATATGTTCACCAATTCAAAATTCATAGGTTAATAGTTGAAAATTATAATTTAGGCATGGGTCAACAAATTTCAACTAAACATTATTATTTAACATAGAATCATGCATTAAAATCCTAAATCAACAACAATAAATCATAATTAAGTGAAACCCATAAAGACTGAATTGAAAATCCTAATTTGAAACAATTGAAATTATAGGGACACGTTGGAAACCTTGGGGACCCCATGGATTAAAGGACTCCATGGGTGAATACCCGCATACCCTGCTACAAAAATCTCAATATGGATGGTGAATTGCTGCCCTTGAATGAACCCTAGCTTCTTGTTCTTTTTTAGGATATTGAGAGGGAATTGGAAGAATGTATTAGATCTTAGGGAAATAGAAAAATGAATTAAAAGTGGATAATTTGGGGCTTAAAAGATTTAAATCACACTTATGTTAAAAGGTTAAATGATATAGCATTGAGTTAAAACAATTGGGAAAAGACACAAAAGCCCCTTAAAATAACTGCTAGACTCGACCTACGGTTCCGACCTACGGACCATGAGACTTTCTACTGGCCGTACTAGTCAATCGTTGACCAACTAGGACCATGAAATCACCTATATTTTGATGGAACACTTCTACGGCTCGTAGGTCTTTCTATGGTTCGTAGACACCAATTGTAGAAACCAACTTTGACCCTCGAAATTTCACTACATCTGGGACTCACCTAAAAGACCTATCTAAGACTCATACATAGTATGACGGACCCTCTTGGTGAAACATGAAAAGGGTACTAGGACTTAATTTTTAAAAATCTATTTCCCCCTTTCTATAGTTTCTATGTACGGCCTGTACAAGCTTCTACAGTCCGTATATAGGATCCATAAAACTAGACTTCAGCCCAAAAAGGTCCTTTCTCCTTTTGCTTAAATCTAAGGTGTTATATGATATAACGCATTCCTTACCTACATGTCTCTGTAGATATTATTGAAGTGGGTGATCATACTAGTAGCTGATGAGTTCATTCGCGTGGATTATGTTGTTGAGGTGAGCCTTTGTATCACCCCGTATCCTAAAAAGGTAATTAAACCAAAATTTGGGAAGTTGCAGGTGCAAGCCATGGAGGCCAACCACAGACCGTAGGTGGGTCCGTGGATTGGTCACCCTGCCAAGGTGATTGAGGTCCAGAACCACGGCTCGACCTACCGATCGTAGGTCAGACCACGGTCTATGTTCAGGGTCCGTGGCTTGAGACCCTATAAGTCCATTGATGGTCCACCAGTATGGATCATAGGTCAAACCACAATTTGTCGACTGGGTCCGTCGATGGCTGCTATCAGTTATTATTTCAGGGTTAGTTGGGTCATTTTCTGATTAATTAGTTCCTAACATATGTCGTTTTGTCTATGTTTAGAACCCCTATATAAGTCTTTTTAACCCAAAATTTACCCTATTTACTTCATTCTTCCTATTTAACAAAAGAATCCCAAAACTCATCTCAAATATTCTCTCTCTAGAAACTTGAAGAAGAAGAAGAAGGATTCACCTAAGGTTTCAAGCTAAGGTTCCAATTCCTCTATTGAAGGCTAGCATTTGGAGTTAAGGTTTGATATTTTTCATCCATGGACTCTATTCATCCATGGAATTCCCAAATTCCTCTATTTCAAATGGTAGAATTCCCCAATTTAGTTAGGATTTTCTTCAATTAGCATGGGTTCCTTTCATTATTAATTTAAATTATTGAATTATAATCTTCTATGTATGAATTGATGAATTTTAATGCTTTTATGATGAATTCACCGATGAACCCATGTAATCCCTATGTTTTCAAGTTGTGAACCATATGATGAGGGATTTTGAGTATACAGCAAATGTTTTATGAAATTAAGCATGTATTGCAAGCTTTACATGTATTTATGATGAAATCCATATCTAACCCATGTTTTCTAAAGAGTTTATTATTGAAAGTAGTTTTTGACCTCAAGAGGTAATTATGGAATTATGTATTGATTATGATATTTATGCTAATGTTGTAAGGGTGCTTTGAGAGTAAAAGTACCAATGATGATGTTGTTGCCGTGTTGTTGAAAGGACATTCTCATAAACACATAACTAGCATGATGTGAAAGGTTTTCTCACATAGAAAGGATTCTTGAGTTGAAAGGCTTTCTCACCTAAATGAATCAAGAGTAAGAGCTATCCTAATGAACTAGCTTGGATTGGTTGTCCAATGGAACCTTTTAGTGAGTAATGAAGTCAAGCAAGAAATGACTACTCCGTGGGAATTTGTGCTTAGCACCGAGTGAATATTGATAGTGAGATGGAAGCTCTCCCATAGTAGAGGTTGGGTCCCTAGAACAGTAAAGTGAGTACTCTAATATGAGGTTTTTACTAAATGTACGTGGTTACTCTACCAAGTATTAGCATGCAAGGTTTAAACTTGTTATCATCGTCAAAGTACCCTTGGCACGTATTTCCCTTATATAAATCAAAATGATCCTAGATTACATATGATAGATATGTTTATATGTTGGATATACAATCTGCCCATATCATGCCAACTTGCTTCAATTATCTGTATATATGTTATCTTTTCACATGTTCATATGTTCCCTTTATTGGTTATTACTCCCATTGTGTTAGACTATAATGTTACCTCACAAGATCCCTACCTGCTCTATTGTACATTTTATATGTACTTACTGGGAATATGTATCCATCATAAAGTTGAAGCTGGCGACGTTCTCCCTTCGTTCCACGTTCACGTATACCTTGTATTTGATATTAGTTAGTGAGTATTTGGCTATCATATAGAGTTTAAATTTATTGGCTGAATGTTAAATGTCTTTTCTTGATATGTGCTTCAATTTGAGATGTTAAAATGCTTACTGAGTCATATAATCCCCTAAGTATTACACATTCATGCCACATTTGCTT
Source organism: Solanum raphanifolium (assembly GCA_036250405.1). Classification (NCBI taxonomy): domain Eukaryota; kingdom Viridiplantae; phylum Streptophyta; class Magnoliopsida; order Solanales; family Solanaceae; genus Solanum; species Solanum raphanifolium. The sequence goes on from JAJOOE010002261.1 coordinate 19,366, forward strand.
CCCATGTCATTGTTATTATCGTAAGTGCATATTCATATGTTTTCTACTACTGGTCCATAGTTCCAAATCTCAACAATGATTGTGACCACCAAAACAACAATCTCAAAAGAGTTATGATCATCAAAAGAACGATCTCAAAAGAGTGATGAACACCAAAACAACAATCTCAAAAATTAAAGAATTCAAGTGAAGCAATCTGTATAATTATGGGTGGCAGCGCAGGGGCAAAATGCCTAGCATGGGTCGATCCCATTTGGTATAGAAGGGTGGCAGCTCAGGGGCGAAAGCCTAGCATGGGCCGATCCCAATTGGTATAAGAGGGTGGTCGCTCAGGGGTGAAAGCCTAGCATGGGCCGATCCCAATTTGTGGAATTATGAGGACAGCATCCCAGGGGTTAAAATGCCTAGCATGGGTCATCCTCTTCTACCACTGATCAACTGGTCATTTGTATCATATGTCTTATAAATAGTATAATGCAAAGAAAAGTAAAGAAAATAATGTAACATACACGATTCCACAAGTATAAAGCAAAGGTAGCCTCTAATCCTTATCTATTGGTATTTGGTTTCACTTGAGGTCTCATTTTACATATGGTTGTTTTATGCCTTACATATTCAGTACATTTTTTCGTATTGACCTCCCTTATTGGGGACGCTGCATTTCATTATGCAGGTACATGTACTCAACTAGTAGATCTCTCCGATAGAAACCCATGATACTTAGCTGTTGTTGGTGAGCTCCAGGTTGATTTAGGGCTTTGCCGAGACTTTACTATGCGTAGTTCAAAGTGGTACAGTCATGGATTCCAGTAGAGGCTCTGTAGACATTGTAAAGCTATCATCTGAATTCATAGTTTCACTTGTCACATGTATCAGTTCTGCTAGTCAACATGTGTTGTATATAAAGCTTCTCGTTAGTAAATATATCTTCTAGTATTAGTTTACTTTCTCATCATAGGTGACTTGTAAAGCATGTGTTCATATGGTACTTGTCCGTCTCACCTAGGGTTGGGGTGTGACAACCTCAAACCAACCTATGTGAGATCTACACCTCTTTCCATATAGTGCCTCAAATGGAGCCATATCAATACTCGAGTGATAACTATTATAATAGGAAAACTCAATCAATAGGAAATGCTCATGCTAATTACCATTACAATCAATCACACAAGCCCTGAACATATCTTCCAAAGTCTGAATAGTATGCTCTGCTTGCCCATCGGTTTGGGGATGAAAGGTCGTACTAAGCTTAACCTTAGTGCCAAGACCCTTTTGGAATGACTTCCAAAATTGAGAAGTGAATTGGGTACCACGATCGGAAATAATGGACAAAGGAGCTCCATGCAACCTTACCATTTCTCTCAAGTTTAACTTGGCATAGTCCTCTGCTGAATAAGAAACCTTTACGGGAAGAAAATGAGCCGATTTCGTCATCCGATCTACTATCACCAAAATAGAGTCATGTTGTCGTCGGGTGCGATGCAAACCAACAATAAAGTTCATATTCAAGTTTTCCCACTTCCAAGTAGGAATGCTAATGTCTTGGGAAAAATCTCTCGGTTTCAGGTGCTCAATCTTCACTTGTTGGCAATTTGGGCATTTAGCCACAAATCACGCAATATCCTTCTTCATCCCATGCCACCTATAGACTTCCCGCAAGTCACACTACATCTTGGTGGCTCCCAGGTGAATGGAATACCACAAACTATGGGATTTAATTAAGATCTATTCCCTCAATTCATCAACCTTTGGAACACACAACTGACCTTGGTATCTAAGTACCCTATCTCCCCCTTGGGAGAAGGCCTCAACGGATTTCTTAAGTACCGCCTCTTTTAATTCCACCAAAATTGGATCAAGACCTTGCTTGGCTTTCACATCCGTCACAAAAGATGATTTGGAACCATTGTGAACCATAACACCACCTTTGGTGGAGTCTACCAATTGGATACCTAATCGAGCTAATCTATGAACATCTCGAACCAACTCTTTCTTTTCTTCTTCAGTATGAGCAACACTGCCCATAGATAACCGGCTAAGAGAATCCGCTACCACATTAGCTTTACCGGGGTGATAAAGAACACTCATGTTGTAATATTTCAATAACTCAAGCCAACTTCTTTGGCAAAGATTCAAATCCTTTTGATTAAACACATATTGCAAGATCTTGTGGTCGGTAAACACATCTACATGCACACCATACAAATAATGCCTCCAAATATTTAAGGCAAAAATGACCACTGCTATTTCAATGTCATGGGTAGGATAATTCTTCTCATGAACTTTAAGTTGCCTTGAAGCATAGGCAATCACTTTCCCATTTTGCATAAGCACACAACCTAACCCAATTCGTGAAACATCACAATAAACCACAAAACCATCTGTCCCTTCCGGTAGGGTCAACACCGGAGTGGAAGTAAGTCTATCTTTCAACTCTTGAAAACTCTTCTCACACATCTCGGTCCATACGAACTTAGCCTTCTTTTGAGTCAAAGTCGTCAAAGGAGAGGCAATAGAAGAAAACCCCTCAACAAAACTTCTATAATAACCGGCTAAACTCGAGAAACTTCTAATATCTGAAGGAGTTAGAGGTCTAGGCCAACTCTTGACCGCATCCGTCTTCTTAGGATCTACCTCAACACCCTTACTTGAGACAATATGACCAAGGAAAGCTACGGATCTCAACAAAAATTCACATTTGCTAAACTTTGCAAAAAGTTATTGGTCCTTAAGAACTTGCAACATAATTCTCAAATGATCCATATGCTCATTCTCACTCCTTGAGTAGATTAAAATATCATCGATAAATGCAATCACAAACATGTCTAGGTATTTCCCAAACACTCTATTCATCAAGTCCATAAACACCGCTAGAGCATTAGTCAAACCAAACGACATTACTAGGAATTCATAATGACCATATCGAGTTCGAAAATCCATCTTCGGAATGTCATTTTCCCTCACCCTCAATTGGTAATAACCCGATCGAAGATCAATCTTAGAGAAATAACTTGCCCCTTGAAGTTTGTCAAATAAGTCATCTATCCTTAGAAGAGGATACTTATTCTTAATAGTAACCTTGTTCAACTGACGAAAGTCTATACACATACGAACAGAACCATCCTTCTTTCTAACGAACAAAACTGGAGCACCCCATGGAGAGATACTCTGTCGGATTAAACCCTTGTCTAACAGATCTCTCAACTGTTCTTTCAACTCCTTAAGTTCTGCCGGAGCCATACGGTAAAGAGGAATATAAAGAGGTTGCGTATCTAGGAAAAGGTCAATACCGAAGTCTATTTCCTGCTCGGGAGGAATATCGGGTAAGTCATCTGGAAACACTTCTGGAAACTCATTTACAATGGGGACCGACTCAAAAGGAGGTGTTTCAGAATCTACATCCCTCACCCAAACTATATGGTAAATACAACCCTTAGAAATCATCTTTCTAGCTTTAAGACAAGAGACAAATTGACCCTTAGGCATAGAATTTCCCCCCTACCACTCTAGGACAGGCTCATTTGGAAACTGAAATTTGACTACATGAGTTCTACAATCAATAGAAGCATAACATGAGTGCAGCCAATTCATACCCAATATAACATCAAAATTTAACTATCAAGTTCTACCAAGTCAACAAGAGTAACTCTTTGGGACAAGGAAACGGGAAACTTTCTATATACCCTCTTAGCCACCACATAATCACCAACAGGAGTAGAGACAAAAAGGGTTCTAACAACACATCAGGGAGCACATCAAACCTCATAGCCATATATGGCATCACAAAAGACAAAGTAGCACCGGGATCAAGTAAAACATATACATCTAGTTGAAAAACTTTCAACGTATCGGTAACCACATCAGGAGAACTTTCTTGCTCATCATGAGTCTGGAGTGCATAGAAATGGTTTTGCTTAGGAGCATTGGAACTCGAACCACTAGGAGTAGCTTGCTTACCCTCTCTCCCTTTAGCCGTAGGCATCGGGCAATCCCTCATTTTGTGACCACTTTTACCATAACCATAACAACCATCTGTGCCGGCTAGACACTTACCATCGTGTTTCCTTGAATCCAGAACCATTGTTGGAGCTTATTTCAACAATTGAGTGAACTTTAGAGAATACTCCCTCACACTCATACTCCCTTGCCAGAGGTTAATGAACTCGAGCACCTTGGCTTCCCTCATCTCTAGGGGAAAGAATCTATTAAGAAAAGTGGCTTTGAATTTCTCCCAATAAAGAGGACCCGCATCTTCCGGCCTCCCTTATTTCCATTGATTATACCATATTTGAGCCACTCCTTTTAGTTGATAAGCTACCAACTCCGCTTTTTATACTGGCGTAACTCCCATGATCCTTAAAACCTTATAGAAATCATTGATAAATTCTTGATGATCTTCCTTATCTTTCGAACCACGAAACTCCGGAGGGTTCATCCTTGTAAAGTCCCTCACCCTTGAAGCCGTCGTACCCACATTTGGGTTCACGAGTACCACAACCTCCCTATTTGCTTAGGCCATCACCACTTGAGCCAACATTGGAAAATGGCCCTAAACTCCGCCTTGGACACTTGTTCAGCCAAAGGATTGACCGGAACTAGAGGAGCTTCTTGTTCCTCATTCTCCCTCACATTCCTTCTAGCATAAGCTCTTCGGGTAGCCATATCCTGAAAAAACATAGGATAAGGATTAAGAGAGAAACTTTATAGAGTTAAACTCGATCGCACGACTTAAGAGTAATGAAAGAAATTGAGTTTCCTACTCATCATGTAGCCTCTCATTCATAAATGTGGCGTGCTTCACACCTATGAACAAGACTCTACTAGACGTGGCTTATGAGACATCATACGACCATTCTAAACCTTGTACTCTGATTACTAAGTTTGTCACGGCTCAGGGGTACCTCCTAGATGTAACATGGCGTATAGAACCCCGAAGGATTCCATACAAGCCACTTAGCTCTCATAACATAAGAACTAAAAACATAAGAATAAAACAATAGTCCAAGTCTAAATAATTTTATAAGATGAAAATAGAAAGTCTAAAATCATGTCTCATCATAGACATCTAATACAATAGAATGAAATTGGGCCTAGCCCATTCAACATGTTCAAAAGAGAAATATAAGAAGGAAACTAAGACAACAAAGTCTGTCCTCGAAGCATGAGGACTCACCAAATCTCGGGAATCAATCAAATCACAAACTAGCCATAAAACTGAGCACCCTGAATATCGAACCCTACATTTGAGAAAAATATTGGGGTTGTTGGTATAACCCAACTTAGCCATAATGAGTTTTATGATGTGTTGGATTTTGATGATTAGTGGTGTTTAAGTGGTGCCTAGAGATGTTGAGTGAGTAGACACCTTTAAAAGAGGATAGAAGTGTAATCCTCCATGGTTTAGAATCATATTGTGTGATAAGTATGAAGGTTTAGTCATGACGTGCTCCGACCTTAGAATTGAAGGAAGTGATGTTGTAAAGAGTTTATATAGGCTTACCCTAAGTGGGGGATAATGTGCTTAGATGGTAAGGTCATTGAGTGTCCTTGATGGTCATGAGTTAGACTTGCTTGATAATCTCACCTTAAAAGGTGTAGTGAGTTGAGAAGTTTAGTCCTGGTTTGGTAGGCTCATATGAGACTTTGAGTGGTGTTGGTAAGGTTGCTTGTGAGCAAAAAAGTGCTTAGATGAGAACCTCTCTAATTTAGAAGTACCGAATTGGGATCTTAGACCGTCAAGCCAAGAAATAGAAGAATAAGAAATTGCTTTCATGAAAATATGGAGGAGTGGTATTTTAGTAAGCGTGTTAATTGAAGGTGCTTAATTGGGAGGCCAAGGGCCAATGAGATGCTCCAATATCTTTATGTTCCCTTCTATTTCTCCTCTAGACTAAGATGATAAGTTCTCCTTGACCCATTTCTTGATCATCGAGTCTTGGATGATATGTGTGTCCTATGATTTCCTTGTCCCATAGAGTTACTTTTGTTAACCTTGGTAGGGCTTGGATGCATGACTATTAGACCTCTATTAGTTTTAGAGCCCGGTAAGGTTATAGTGGGTCTTAGAAATGCTTTGAGTTTGTGGAAAGGGGTAGTAATTGAGGCTTTTGTAAAAAGGGGCTTACTTCCAAGGGGGAGATCATGTGCTTGAGTAGCAACATTGATTGAGAGTCCCAATATCCTCATGTCTTTCTTCTATTCCTATTCTAGCTTGAGACCAAGAGTTCCTTTTTGGGCTTGTTTTATGTCTAGGAGACATGAGTGTTTTAAAAAAAGTTACATGATCTCCTTATGTTGTGCATGTTTTTGAAAGATTCTTACTTTGTATAAAATGGATTTTTCATGATTTACATAGTCCTCATGTTGTTGTGCATTCTAGTATGGTGATGGCATATTTGAATTCATGAGATGATGAAATGAACATGCTTTGTTGTGTTTTTGATGAAATGGCACTTGGGCTCCATGTTGATTGTGTTATGCGCTTATGTGTTGCCATGACTTGTTTAGATAATGCATGTTCATGAACACTTATGTTTTGAAAGAAATTGAGTTTATGTGAATTGTTTTCCCTCATGTTGTGGTGCTTTGAGTAAGAGTTGCCTATTGTACTTCATGAGAAGAATATGTGGACATGTTTTAGTTAGGAATTGAGAAATTCCTCCTTGAATGAATTGCTTTTTTTTTATTTGAGAAAATTTTCATATGAGCTCCATGAGAGTACGTTGATCATATTATGAATAGGAGATGGTAGTACCCCCTCGAACATGACAAATTATGAGAATCTCATGCATAAATGGGTTGTTAGATATAGTTCATACTTCCTCCTATAGCATTGGTCATGTGGAATTCAAGTTGATGTTTCCTCCTTTGAATAAGGGCACATTGTGAATAAGTGTATCTTGAGTTGTGCATTATTGATGTTGCATGCATGATGGGCTGCTAGTCTTGAGTCGTTATCCCTTAATGTGTTTAAAGTGTCATTCGAGGACGAATGTTCCTAAGTGGGGAATAATGTAACGACCCATAAAATGAATAGGTGAAACTAGAGCCTAACGTGTGGGTTAACATCAAAGGTTAAGGGGTTTAGTGGTTAAACATCCAAGTATGTGCTAGACCCTGTAGTTTAGAAGACCTTCTAAGGTTTGGTTGAGATTGCAAGGTCAAAAGCCAAGCCAAAAGGGGGCAAGCCTAAGCCAAAGGCCAAGGCCGCCCCAAGATTGGCCAATACTGCCCAAGGACCACAACAACTTTCACGACCAGCGGTCTTGACCACGGTCCGTGAAAGGGTTCGTAAAGGTCCCTTAGGCATGTGTGACACTTGGCATTGAGGCATAGCCACTTCCTAGGAACCACGACTCGTGGTCTTGACCACGGATCGTGGGAGGTCTCGTGGTCTTGCCTTGGCATTGTGGGGGCCAAGATTGCATAAAACTCCATCTAGCCACTGCCTAGCATCACCACAAGGGTCTTCATGACCAGTGGTGGCCACCACGAGTCGTGGTGCCACCCATGGTTGGCAAGACAATGTGCCACGTCACGGCTCGTGGTGAAGACCACAGAACCATGGGAAGGCTCGTGGGATTTCCTTCACCCCTTGGGAGCCTTGACAAGTTGAGGGAGCTACTGGTCAAGGGACCACGGGCACCACCACGGGACGTGGTCCACTTGACGGATCGTCTAGGTGGGCGTGGTCCCTGACCTGGGCTGCCCAAAGTAAGGGTGAGTAGGTAATTTCCTTTTAATTGATTATGGTGTGGGTTTGATTTTAATTAGTTTATATCATATATATAAATAGTTTTAAGTATTAAAACACTTCATTATTCCTTTATTCTCCAAAACCCAAATCAAATAAAAAAGTTCTTCTCCCTCTCAAATATCTTCTCTCTAGAAACCTCCATTGAAGAACATAGAAGAAGGTCAAGATTAGGGTTCAAGTTCCAAGATTTTCACTCCAATTTCATCGGAAAACATCAATTAAGGTATGAGAGTTCTTCATCCTTGGGAAGCTATCACCCAAGGAGCCCATTCAAAAGCTTTTATCTCAATTCTAGAAAACCCAATTAGCTAGGGTTTCACTCAACTCCATGGATTCCTTTTAAAGTTGCTTTTAAAGGTTGAATTAGGTTAGTTTATGGATATATGACTGATTTTTATATGATTTTGACTCAACTCCTTCAAGAATCCATGAGACCCCCAATCCTAGTTATGGTTCTTCTTTACATTATGTGATGGTTTTGCAAGTTGGTCCAATTGATTGGATATGAGTTAATTATGATGTAATTGCATGATCTAAGTATTATTTTACATGTATACTTGATTAAACTAGGATTTATAAGGTGAATTGTTATAGTCTAGGGTTGTGCCATGAAAGAGGCGAGTTGAGGGTTTAAATGTGATCCTCCAAGAATGATAAATTTCTTCATGTAATGCCTTAGATTAGATCACCTAGACTTGAATTGTCTTAGGGTAATGCTTCTAAACATGAATTGACTTGATCATGATACTATATGCATGTTTATGAATATTTGGAGTATAAAGTGCCAATCATGATGTGATTAAGGTATTGATGAGTTGTTGGATTATGGTATTCTCTTATCTAATGTGCTATTGCTATATGTTTGGGATGAGTTGGTCCATAGCCCTTGAAGGGCATATTATGAAGGTTTGTGCATGTTGACAAGATTGTGTGTGAACTTATGATTTATTTAGAAAGTAAGGTCCTATGACTATTGTGTATATTGTGGTATTGTTGAAAGGCCATTATTCCCTTACCCTTACACTTGATTATGAATGAATTGTCTAGGATGATGATAATGTTGTTGTTGTGTCATTGCAAGGGCAATTAAACACACACACACTCCATGCATAAACATGATTATGATGTATCAATGGTGTTAATTGAAAGTATAGTTCTCATATGAACCTTTACACATTATTATGCATGAAATGTACATGACCATGATGATACTATTGTGTTGATTGAAAGTCCAATGCAATAGGGCAAGTTTCTAGAAGCAATCTCCATATCCCTTAACTATGTGCCCACATAGGTCTTTAGCTAGTGGATCCACTTAAAAGCTAAAACATTTAGTTCTACCTTAGGCAAGTAGGACACCTTCTTTCAGTGTGGGGTTCCACGACACCGGATTCCATGTAGCTCACATGGTGTATGTAGGTTATGGCTACTTTTCCCTATATAATAAAGATAATGAATGAGATATGAACTATACTGTGACTTCTTGATGAGTTTTACTTCGTAGGAGTGGGGGTATGGGAAGTCACTTTTACATTGCACAAGTAGACTTAGTAGGATGTCATGGGATGGTTCCTCTGTGTTATGATGAGATTTGAATGCATGCATGTGTGTTGAGTAGATAGTTGTTATGAATGACTTTCCTTATAATTCAAGTAATGTACATGACTATTTACTTATTTAGGGATATTGCTTATAGTGAGGTCTAAGAATGAAGTGCATAACTAAGGTAGCTTCAAAGGAGTACTTAGTAGGGTTGGTATTATGGGATGTCAACCATACATTGCACAAGTGTTTCTTATGGGTTGCTTATGTGATGATTACTTTGTGATGAGATGATCTTGGTATTTGACTTTGTATTATTTTATGATTGGAGGCTATGTATTGTGAAGATTTGGGAAATGTATTATGTTGATGTTGGAGACTATGCTTGTTATTATAATGATATCTCTCATGCTATAATGAAATGTATGTGAGTTGCCTTATTGGTTGCATTTTCCAACTATTTTAAAAATGATGTTAAAAAATGGCATATAGTATGATTTCAAATGAAATGTCCCTTTTTATGCATGTTTTAATGGTTTTGTGCATGGCTTCCATACTTAGTACTTTTTGTGCTAACCCCATCTTTCTACATTTTCTATAAGTGTAGGCTTTGGAGATATTAGATTTCATCCTTGTGGCTAGGACTCTAGTAGATCAAGAAGTAAAAGATTGGCGAGTCCTCATTGTATTCGAGGGCTCAACCATATGTCCCTTATGTCTTTATTTTTATGTTTTAGGCTTATGTAAGGGCTATGTCCCTAAGATTGTATTTCAAGAGTTTTGTTCCAAGTATAATAGATTGTTTGAGACATAGTGTCATAGATTCTCTTGCATTTTATAAGAGACTTCGATTGTAAAGAAAAGTTTTAAATTCCGCACTATTTTCATATGCTTTTATGTTCATGTATGCGACCCCTTCGGGGTCAAGTACGTCGTGTTATATCTAGGGGGTAACCCCGGGTCGTGATATTCCGAGACCCCCATTTCACAACACACCTCTAACTAACGACGCTCAGAAAATCCCCTTCACGCTAAGATCGATTGTCGGAGTTCTACTCACCCGAATTAAATTCCGTAAAGTCGTACAGATTCCTTAACGAGTTATGTATCCACTAATGTAATCAAAATTAAAAATAAATCACCCGATTGATACTAGATTTCTCTACACCTTGTTGACTCCGATTTCGTCCAAATCAGGACTAGGTTGAGAAAATCCAAATACAATGAAAAAGTTTTCTAGTCCCAAATTTTTCCCCCTTGGCTTTTCCATAACGACAGAACTTGATCGTTACAATTAAAGCATTCTTCATTCATTTGAAAACAATATCATAATTACGTAATATTGATGAAATAAGCACATACACATTTGGTGAAATAGTGGTATAATAAGCGCAAATGGTCATAGTACTATTGGTATAATAAGCAAAACGTTAACAATGGTGAAAAGTATGGTGAAAGGGATCATGAACCGTATGAACTGAAGGAAGGTCAATGGTTAAAAATATGAAGATGGATGGAAGGAAAGAGAAAAAAAGTACCAATACAATACTTCACTACCATATTCAACACCATATTTACCACCTCCATTTATTAAAATAGATAAATTATTAACAAGAAATACACCACAATTACTATAAAGTATAAACACACCATTCGCTTTCACAGTTCAACTATGATTTTTACTTAAAGTGAAATTTAAATTTTTTTTTGAGAAAGTTCTTTATTGGTTAAAAATACACCAAACTTAACCCACAATGTACAATAATTAATAATATACTTATTTTAAAACCAAAATTATAAAATGGGTGTTTTGAGTGTACTGATTTATAATAGGAAAGAAATTTGATTATATTTTAGTGTAAGTTATTCATTATGGTTTAAAAAATGATTATCAATATTTGTTCAAAATTTTTGTCATTTAAAATATTAATTTCTTTTTTGAGCTAAAATATATGAAATGGGAGAGAGAGAATAATAGAACTCTGAGCCAAAAAAAAATTAATTGAAGAGAGAGAAAAAAAGTTTTTATTTCAATAGTAATAGTGTCGACACATAATTTTTGACCGAACTTAAGGTTTTACACCATTTTTAGTGCTTAATTATTTTGTTTAAATATTTAAATTAAATACTTTATGTTTCACCATATTTTAGTAAGTTTATTTTAAAAGATTTGAAAACTAAAAAAAAAACTATATGTTTTAATTTAATTTAAATTTAACAAATAAGCTAGTGTTTCTTATTCTTAATTAACTATTTAACTTATCTTGTATTTAAATATTAGTTCAAGAAAGTAAGTTAATTTTTTATATAATTTAATTTAAAAAACTATTACTAACTTAAACTAACCCAATACCTCTTATCCTAAATTCACTACCCATTTTCACCCACATTTACCCCACTACCCATACTCACCTCACATTACCCTCACACCACTCCACTCACTACACACCCATACACACGACATACAACCAACGCACACATACACTACTATATTAATACTAGTACTACTACACAACACGGATATACATACAGAAGCACGAAGAGGAAAAAAAAAGAGAAAAGAACACCTAGAAACAACACACACGCATCATTCTGGAGAAAGAAACAATACACACACAACACTACACCATACAAATACACAGATGCATGCACAACAAAAAGCAAAAAGAAAAAAACAATTGGTAACATACCCACAAACATATTCATCTCTTTATTCTCTTTTTTCATTACTTTTATATAAACACAACACATATTCACACCAAAAATTGTGAGTGTTCTAATCAGGGTTCAGTCAAGATTCTACGGTACTTATTCATTTCATTTAAGGTTCAACTTTACCTTATCTCTTTAATTTATTCATGGAATTTGATGTAACTATATGATAAGTTTTCTTTGTTTTTTATTTTATTCATAATTTGATTGAAATGAAGAATGAATTAACTGTTATATCTTTTGTATGATGAATAAGGATAGTTTAATTGGTGATTATTTTTATTTACTTTTTTTTATTCGTTAGTTGTGATCTCTTAAAAATAAACAGGTCATGACGTTATTATGGTCTTGAGATTGATGCAATGATGATAATGTAAAGACTGTTAGACTCAAAAGTAAATAAACTATTATTATTTTATTTTATCAAACAAAAATGAGATTTATTTTTAACAATTCATTATTGTTTTATGGGATTAGAAAATGAATGTTATTCCAACGTTAACTTTTAAAGTAATAAAAAATAAAAAATATAGAAATAATCCAAAATTTCATATTGTATTCTAGAAATTTAGATTTATTTAGTTCATTTAATTTTTCTTTATAAGGAATAAATATTTCTTTAACATTAGACGAACATTTAGGCACATTAAAAATATTTGTCTTGATTAAGAATGTGGTTACACATCTTTCTTGAGATTTTAAGATAAACTCAAGGATGCAGTGACACACCTTATTCAAAAATATAATTAAATTTCATTAATTTAAAGTAGAGACTTATAGACAAAAAAAACTATTAAGTGTGATGCAAAGAAGACAGTTATGTCTCTAAATGTCAAGACCAAGAATGCGGTTACGTATCTAGGTCAAGACCAAATAAAACATCAACAATAAAAATATGAGTGAAATTGTAGCCTATAAACATATATAAAAAAGTCATAATTTAAGTACAAGTCAATAAAAGCGATCGTGCTAGAACCACGAGACTCGAGAGATGCCTAATACCTTCCCCTCGGTCAACAGAATTCCTTACCCGAATTACTGGTTCGTAGAACAAAATATAGAGTCATTTCCTTTTGGTTAGGGATTAAAAAAAAGGTGACTTGGAACACCATAACTCAATTCCAAGTGGCGACTCTGGAAAAAAAATCCTAAATCAATATCGCCACTTAAATTGGAAAAACCCTTCCGCCGTGCGCGAAAAGTAGTGTGACATCTTTTGTGACTCCACTGGGGACTAACCAGAATTTGAGCTTTGTATATTGACTTTTACTTTATTTTATTATATTATTTCATTGGATATATTTTTTTGATGACCTAATGTACTACTTGCTGCTTATTTATCGCTTTGATATTGTTGAATTGTCTATAATTGTCTTCTCGCACACCATCTGAGTCTCTAAAAATAGGGTAGTAGGAAATGCAGTTATACATCCCAATTTTTTTTGAGATAAAGCTGGAGTGTCTAGGAACCCAGTGAAGAATTTTAGTCACACATGTTAGGCAAGGTTGGACCAGTAATGAAGTCGGAATAGCGATGTTACCGATAAGTTTTCCCTCCCTAGCTCAAGTTGTCCACTCGGGTAAACCGGTCTAGAAACTAATCTCTTTAGGTTTAGGCCTATTAAACCTGATATACAGACATGATTATCCTTAGTATGCTCCACTTATTTGCATCATTTGCATTTTACTTAGTAGACTTGAACAAGAATTGAGTCTGTCTATGGCATGTATCCCTCTCTTACTTGACCACTTAGATCATTTTATGTGCTACATGCAAATGTATTTATTTAGAAAATCTCTATAAGTTGATTCATTTTAGTGTGACTAGTGAAGAAAAATTATAAAAAATAAAAATAAAATATTTTTTCTTTCAGAAGATATTATACCTTCCTAGAAAATGAAATGAAAGATTTTTCACTATTAAATCAAAATTACAAAAAAAATTAAATTTTCTTTTGTACAAAATCAAAATATTTTAGTTTCATAATACTTTAAAAAATGCATTTTATCATAAAAAAGTTTTTAATATGTCAAAGTTGTTTTTTTTTCTGTTCAATCTGAACGAACTACGCACACCTGATTCTCACCTCAATGAGATACGTAGGCAACCCTCTTTGGGTTCAGTGATCTTTATTCAAAAAAAAAATAAAAAAATTCAAAAAAAAATGAAAAACAAGAAGCTTTAATCTTTATCAAAAACAAGTTTTTATTAATTTTCTTTTAATAATTCAAATAAAAAAAAAACTAAAGGATTTTATCTCCAAGTTCTAAAAAAAATCTTAGTTATTGAGTTTTTGAAAAAATATGCAAATATCTTAGTCATGTTCGCAAGCGTGTTACGTACGCAAACTCAAACGGATTTGATTAATGCATTATTAAATCATTTATAAAAAAATAATTTATAACTGAAGAAGGTCTAACCCTAACAAGCATTATTATCCATGCACAGTTAAATTAAGGTGGTTGATTTGTGGTTAAGCTGGCATCTCATCCCTACAATACAAGGTCAAAAGGGAAAAAGAAAATAACTCACAAAGACGGAAATGAGTCAAACAATGATGAGGTCTAGAACCAAATGATGTCACAAGAAATAGTGTCAGCCGAAGAGATAAGGATACTAAGACATCAAATGACGAAGATGTACGAAGCTTGGATGAGTGGACAAGCTCCACCGCCTTCAATCTGTGACTATCTAAATACAAATATGTCACCTCCTGTCCAAGTATCAATAAGTGATCCAATTTATCCACTTGAATTCGGTCCCTATGCTAACGCATCCAACGTAGCTAGAACTTCTACAGTGCGCCCTTTGAGTACGCCTATGACAAGTAATCCACTATTCATTCCAACTGCGCCGACTAATGTCATTCAACAACCTATAATGGAGCCAAAATCCAACAACGATCCTCCACCCAAAGCTCAATATGATCGAGATTATACTCCTAAATTGACTTTTAAAATTCCAAGATCTTACCCTCACACTCATCAGTATAGTTCTCATGTTGAGGTTGAAAAAGTTGTTAAGAACGAGGAACATGAAGAAATGGCTAGAAAAATGAAGAGTTTGGAACAGAGTGTAAGAGATATGCAAGGATTGGGAGGTCACAAAAGTGTTTCATTCAATGATTTGTGCATGTTTCCCCACGTTCATCTATCCATCGATTTTAAAACTCCAAAGTTCGAAAAATATGATGGACATGGAGATCCTGTAGCTCATTTAAAGAGATATTATAATCAACTGAGAGGGGATGGAAGCAAAGAAGAATTGCTCATGACTTATTTTGAGGAAAGTTTGATGGGAATTGCCTCAGAATGGTTCATAGATCAAGATATTTCTAACTGGCATACATTGGATTATTTGGCTCGATGTTTTGTTCAACAATTTCAATATAACATTGACATAGTTCCAAATCGTACTTCACTTGTCAACATGAGGAAAAAGACCACCAATTTTTTTTGTAAATATGCTATTAGGTGGAGGGAGCAAGCTGCTAGGGTTAAGCTGCCAATGAAAGAGTCTGAAATTATTGATCAAGCGCAAGAACCAGACTACTTTCATTATTTACTTTCCGTTGTTGGAAAAACATTTGTTGAAGTTATTAAGATTGGTGAAATGGTGGAGAATGGCATCAGGTCTGGAAAAATTGTTAGTCAAGCTGCCTTTAAAGCCACAACACAGGTGATTAAAAATGGATCAGAAAATCTTGGAGGAAAGAAAATGAAGGAGGATGTAGCAAATGTTGTGTCAGACACACAAAAAAGTCCTAGGGGTCCACTTTATCAATATGCACCACCTCAATTTCATTAGTATCTCCCCATGCAAGATACACAATACTCTATTGTCCCATCTCAGTATGCAGTCTATGGTGTACAACCATATGCATATCCACCAAACTATCCTCAATGGAGAGCGCTAACAAATTAAAATGTTCGTTCTTCTTCTCAAAATTTCCGAGCACCTTATAATCCCCATCCAAGACATGGATTTGAAGGAGGTCAAAAACCTATGAACAATTTCATACCAATTGGAGAGTCTTACACAAGTGTATTTGAGAAATTGAAACATTTGAATATGATAGAGTCAATTCCTCAAAATTATGTTGATCTATATGCAAAAGGTTTCAATCCAACAATATGGTGTGCATACCATTCTGATGCTCCAGGGCACAATACTAAAGATTGTCGAAATTTAAGAAGAAAGGTGGAAGAGATGATTCAAACAAAGATGATTGTGGTTCAAAATGATGACCCCCCAAATGTTACTAAGAATCCTCTACTGGCGCATAATGATGTACACTTCATCGAAATGATATGTGATGACAAAGAATATGACAATTCTCTCAAATCTCAGGAAAAGACAATTGAAATTGTTGGAGCTTTCATGAAGGCTAGCGTGCAAAGTAGTGGCTAAGAAGTCACGCTTGGTGATTGGGATACACTCTTCTTTTCTCTCAAAAAAGAGTGTATGGATAGTTTATTTTGTCTTCATTTCTGCTATACAATTCTTTTTTCTTTTTTATTAGTAAGTTAGACATTTATATCAATTCTCTTATGTGTTTGTTTGTTGAGTCTTGTCTTAGTTTGGGTTATTATAGAGTTGTAACCTAAAATTTAGTTTGTTGTTTTGTCATCGAGTCTTTTTTTTTAATCTTAAAATAATCTTTATTTTGTGTCAAAGTGACCCGTTCTATTTGGCTTTTCAAATACATCTCTCTTCAATTCAATTTTTGTGACATGATATGCAAGAGGATTTGGTAAGATCTTAAGATTATATCTAACCATGAAATGAATACACCATACAAGTCAAAAAATAAATACATTCGAGGAAATGAATAAATGACTTAAACACCTTGATACGTCCTTTAGTATCGAAAATAGTTAAAAGAATAAATTTCATTTAAATTGACGTATGTCATTTTTTGTCAAGAAGGTATTACTCAAATGGAGATTTCAAGCTGATATACATATCCATCAATGCATACGTTGCAAAGAGATAATGCATGATTTTCACTTCACATCTTAAAGGGCATGCTTGTATTTGTCATTATTAATAATTGATATGACGAAGGCATTTCATTCTACTATCCAAACACTGTGTAATCCTTTGCTACCCCTTTTGAGCCTTAAATTTATTCTCTTTCATACCCCTCTTTTGGAATCAAAATACAGTCAAAAGGAAAAAGAAAAAAGAGTCACAACTTAAAAAAAATAAAAATAAAATAGAAGTCACAAAAAAGAGTCAAGGAAAAAAGGTGAAAAAAAGGTTGAAAAATCAATAACTACAAACGAACAAACTTCCTGAACTACGTTCGACTTGATTCTTGCTTTGACAAGATACGTAGGCAGCCTTATTCTGAGGTTCGGTCAAACCAAGAAAAAATCTCTAAGATTCTCATCACAAAAACTGGGGCAAAAATAATAATAATAACTATTATTATTATTATTTTATTTTGTTTATTTGTTTATTTTTGCAAAATAGAGTCGATTCCAAAAGTCGTAAGTCTTAACCGTCTTATAAGTATTATATTTGAGCTTTCACCCTTTCTTTGTAACCCTGTCCAAAAGCCACGTTACAATCCCAATAAAGACCTTCTGATCAATTTTTAACATTGACAAGTCAAGCAAGCTTTCAGTGTTGATTATCATATAAGGAAAAATGTCATCCCTCGCATAAGGACCGAAAAATGAGGGAATCTTATCGATGAAATTTCTCGAAAGCACTATAAGGCATCATTTGTCTTGAGAGAAAGTGAAAAATGGGAGAGTCTTATTGGTGAAAACCCTTAGGGCACTATAAGACGATGTGAGTGAGAGACATACAAAATGAGAGAGGTTATTGGTGAAAAACCTTTCGAGGCACCACAAGTCGAATGTCAGGTATGAATATAGTGCAAAAGTTGGATTATAAAAGTCTGACTTCAAAAGGTCGAAAGTTTGACAAAGATAAAGTTTAGATTGATTGGACAAATCAAGTCATTTAATCTCACATGCATGTCATGATCATTAGAATTTACCATCACTATCAATGGAGTCCATTCATTTTTATTTATTTATTTATTTTCTTCTCAAAAGGTCAAATATTATTTCTTCTTATTTTGTGTCGCTCAATTCGATCTTGAGTCGGTCTTCACTAAGCAAGCAGAAAATTATTTCAAAATTGCTACCATCTCTTCAATTGCACAAAACAAAGTTTAGTCAGCTCATCCATCTTGACATTATTCAAGAAATAGTGATTTTCATAGTAACTTGTCAACAATTGACAATTTTTGAGAATTTCTATGATACAAGATTCAATTATTGTTGGAGGGTGGAAACAAAATGACAAATCTGAAGTTTGAAGTTCTAAACAATTTAGAGTTGTTTTCAAGATTATCAAGGTGGGTTGACTAACAAACGGAAACGGTTTGCCCCAGCTAATATGGTTCAACATTGCAATAACAGGAGCAATCATCTTCAAAGCCAATGCCACAAACCGACCACCAAAAAAAAAAAAACTCACATTTTTTTTCTTTCTTCTTTCTCTTTCCAAACAAGTAAAATGTTGCTGCCGACATAAAGGTTATCTTGAAACCTCAAATTTAAAAATTATTGCGAGAAAAGAAAATTCATGGATCACATTTGTTTTTATTTTTTCTCCTACGATAATCACTTCCTAGTCTGAGACGTTTGCTTTTTTCCATTCTCTTTTAGAATAAATGCTTCTGAACATTTTTTTTCCTTTCTCTTGGGATATATACACTTTTTAGTTTGAGACATTTATTATTTTGAAGCTTACCATTACTAATTACTCACAAAACTTTTCTGGTGCAAATTGGGACAAAAAAGAAATGTTGTGATGATTCCATTTGATGATTCTATATAGCAAGACTCTCCTAAACAATGAGAATTAGCTTAGAAGGACCCTCCTAAACAATGGGAATTAGCGTAGAAGGACCCTCCTAAACAATCGGAATTAGCGTAGCAGAACCCTTCTAAACGATGGGAATTAAAGTAGCAGGACCCTCCTAAACAATGTGAATTAGCGTAGCAGGACTCTCCTAAACAATGGGAATTGGTGTAGAAGGACCCTCCTAAACAATGAGAATTGGCGTAGCAGAACCCTCCTAAACAATGGGAAGTAGCGTAGCAGGACCCTCATAAACAATGGGAATTAGCATAGCAGGACCCTCATAAACAATGGGAATTAACGTAGAAGGACTCTCCTAAACAATGGAAATTAGCATAGCAAGATCCTCCTAAACAATGGAAATTAGCGTAGAAGGACCCTCATAAACAATGGGAATTAGCGTAGCAGGACCCTCCTAAACAATGGGAAGTAGCATAGCAGGACCCTCCCAAACAATGGGAATTAGCGTAGTAGGACCCTCATAACAATGGAAATTAGCGTAGAAGGACCCTCCTAAACAATGAGAATTAGCGTAGCAAGACCCTCCTAAATAATGGGAAGTAGCGTAGCAGGACCCTCCTAAACAATGGGAATTAGTGTAGCAGGACCCTCCTAAACAATGAGAATTAGCGTAGCAGGACCCTCCTACATAATGGGTTTAGATTAACATGACCCTCCTACATAATGGGATTTGGTTACTTTTTCCTAGGATAAACACTTCATAGTCTGAGTTTATTTATTTATTTTTAAATTCACATTTTTGCTAATAACTCACAAAAATTTTCTAGTGAAAACTGGGGCTAAAATTTTGTTTATTTCTTTTTGTTTGTGATGGTTTTCAGGTTTTTTCAAGCGAAACATGGATTTGAAATTCAAGAACAAAGTTTCAACTCTTTTCAGAATGATCAATCCCATGATAGCCAGAATCAGCTTCTTCAATGCATATAGCAGCCTGACTTCCTGACATCTATTTCTATTCAGCTTCTGATCAAGAAAACATGCAGTCATTCAAGAACATATTCAAATTGTCATTTTGAAGAGTGTCGAAAGCTCACTCTAAGCGGCAAGTTAAGCCTCAATCCAATTCAAGATCAAGATACTCACCCAAAAATCAAGGTGATATCTGAAAGTAAAGACACAAATGAAGACTTAAGAGAAGCTGTATAGATAGGAGCTTGTACTTTTATTTTCCTTTGGACTATTAGCTTTCTTTATTTTTATGTAAGGATAGGAACCACGACTTGGAGCCTCGATGAAACCTCACTTAACTTCAAACTCATCACCTCATCTCTTTGAACTACATGTGACCTGATTCCCTTATAACCCGGGATATGTAGGATGTCCAAAACCAAGACTCGGTCGCACAATTTTTTTCTTTCAAATAAGAATCCGGTCAAAATTTGTCGCATTGTCTACTTCTTTGTCCGAAAACACTTCGTGTTTCCTGTCAAAGAGTGGCAAACTGTAGACACGTAATTTTTGACCGAACTTAAGGTTTTACACCATTTTTAGTGCTTAAATATTTTATTTAAGTATTTAAATTAAATACTTTATGTTTCATCATATTTTAGTAAGTTTATTTTAAAAGATTTGAAAACTAAAAAAAAAGCTATATGTTTTAATTTAATTTAAATTTAACAAATAAGCTAATGTTTCTTATTTTTAATTAACTATTTAACTTATCTTGTATTTAACTATTAGTTCAAGAAATTAAGTTAATTTTTTATATAATTTAATTAAAAAAACAATTACTAACTTAAACTAACCCAATACCTCTTATCCTAAATTCACTACGCATTTTCACCCACATTTACCCCACTACCCATACTCACCTCACATTACCCTCACACCACTCTACTCACTACACACCCATACACACGACATACAACCAACACACACATACACTACTATATTAATACTAGTACTACTACACAACACGAATATACATATAGAAACACGGAGAGGAAACAAAAAAGAGAAAAGAACACCCAGAAACAACACACACACGCATCATTCTGGAGAAAAAAACAATACACACACAACACTACACCATACAAATACACAGACGCATACACAACAAAAAGCAAAAAGCAAAAAACAATTGGTAACATACCCACAAACATATTCATCTCTTTATTCTCTTTTTTCATTACTTTTATATAAACACAACAAATATTCAAACCAAAAATTGTGAGTGTTCTAATCGAGGTTCAGTTAAAATTCTACAGTACTTATTCTTTTCATTTAAGGTTCAACTTTACCTTATCTCTTTAATTTATTCATGGAATTTGATGTAACTATATGATAAATTTTCTTTGTTTTTTATTTTATTCATAATTTGATTGAAATGAAGAATGAATTAAGTGTTATATCTTTTGTATGATGAATGAGGATAGTTTAATTGGTGATTATTTTTATTTACTTTTTTTTATTCGTTAGTTGTGATCTCTTAAAAATAAACAGGTCATGACGTTATTCTAGTCTTGAGCTTGATGCAATGATGATAATGTAAAGACTGTTAGACTCAAAAGTAAATAAACCATTATTGTTTTATTTTATCCAACAAAAATGAGATTTATTTTTAACAATTCGTTATTGTTTTATGGGATTAGAAAATGAATGTTTAATTCCAACGTTAACTTTTAAAGTAATAAAAAATAAAAAATATAGAAATAATCCAAAATTTCATATTGTATTCTAGAAGTTTAGATTTATTTAGTTCATTTAATTTTTCTTTATAAGGAATAAATATTTCTTTAACATTAGACGAACATTTAGGCACATTAAAAATATTTGTCTTGATTAAGAATGTGGTTATACATCTTTCTTGAGATTTTAAGATAAACTCAAGGATGCGGTGACACACCTGATTCAAAAATATGATTAACTTTCATTAATTTAAAGTAGAGACTTATAGACAAAAAAAACTATTAAGTGTGATGCAAAGAAGACAGTTATGTCTCTAAATGTCAAGACCAAGAATGCGGTTACGTATCTAGGTCAAGACCAAATAAAACTTCAACAATAAAAATACGAGTGAAACTGTAGCCTATAAACATATATAAAAAAAATCATAATTTAAGTACAAGTCAATAAAAGCGACTGTGCTAGAACCACGGGACTCGAGGGATGCCTAATACCTTCCCCTCGGTCAACAGAATTCCTTACCCGAATTACTGGTTCGTAGAACAAAATATAGAGTCATTTCCTTTTGGTTAGGGATTAAAAAAAAGGTGACTTGGAACACCATAACTCAATTCCAAGTGACGACTCTAAAAAAAAAATCCCTAAATCAATACCGACACTTAAATTGGAAAAACCCTTCCGCCCTGCGCGGAAAGGGGTGTGACAAATAGTATCAAATAAGGAAGGTAAGTAATCGTAGGAATCCTATTAACAAGGTCACTCCCCAAAAATTTAACATAAAAAATATATATAAGTCAACCAATAAATGTGTTCATTTAAATAAGAATCGAAGAGAGAGATTTTTTTTACAATAGTAATTTTATATCAATTGGGATTGTATAGAAAATTGGTAACATAAAAAGTTTTAGTTTTACATAGATAGTATAAAAAAGGAAGAAAAATAAAATATGATATAAAATAAAGTACAATTATCGTAAAAGATGAGAGAATAAATCACAGTAACCGTGTGAAGTTGGAATTGTAATTGGAGAGATAAAAACGGAAAAAATTTAATATCATAATCATAATCCCCACAAATTAGGCCCATAATCCCAAAAGTAGGAGAGAAGAAAATTGAAAATAAATAATTAATTTAAATATCGTGTGTATGCGTTTGTGGTATATGTGTTGGTGTAGTTATATTACTATTTATTATTACATAGGTAAAAGCAATTTTAGGGGATGTGAGATGAGAGAAGGTTATAATTATTTGATTGAATAAAAAAATAAAAGAGAGAAAATTAATATATGTACAAAATACGTAACTATATGACTAAAATTGTGGTTGAAAAGACAAAAATTAATTACCATATATTTGTGTAGTTAAATAACTGGTTATTTTTACATGGGTAAAAACAATTTTATGGGATGTGAGATACGTATTTGCCTAGTTAGTGAGAAGAGAGAGGACACTTTGTTACATAAATAGAAAAAGTATTTATAATTATTTGACTGAATAAAAAAATAAGAGAAAAAATTAATAAATGTACAAAAGAGGTAACTATATGACTAAAATTGTGGTTGAAATGTCACGACCCAACCCACCGGACCGTGCGGGCACCTACTCTAACACCTAAGTAGGAAAACCTTCATATCCCAATAGTTAAAATCATGCCGAAAATTTAGAAAATTGCAGAATAAAGGAATTTCATATAATGTTTTCATTAAACAAGAGTTTAAAACGACTCTAAGTTAAGACTACTAAAGTAATTAACACCCCCAGAGATCTAGTCTAAACATGTACGAGAGCTACTAAGAGTACACATAAAACATGATAACAAAAAGACACAGCTTCCACCATGTTGAAGGAAAGATAGAAGTTGCTGGAGACTTTCTTCGCCTTCAGCTATGAAACATCACTGATCCTGCAACTAGACTATGCCAAAAAGGCATAGCAAGAGTATTATCAGTACAACCACACGTACTGGTAGGCATCATCGGTCAACCAGAATACCCACCACATAATATAAGAAATCAACTGGCGAAACATGCAATAAGACTGATCGCTCCTCCACCCTTCTGTTTTGACTACCCTTACCTTTCCGAATTATTTACATCAAACTAGTTCACTTGCCTCTAACCCCTTACATACTTCGTTCGTGATTACACCCAATCAATCAATCAATCACCTAAGGAAGATCCTGATACCCCTCTACCAACCCGGCCAACCACTCATGACACACCCTTACCTCTTCCTCATCTCTACTCAAATTATGACTCCACATTACGCCTATCGAGGCTTACTATCCGTTTATATTACTAGCCCTTAACCTCAACAATATTACCCATGATCTCATTCTAAATAACAAAGATAGCACCGGGACCTTTGGTTCCCCCTTACCATACTACAACCGAATTGGAACTCTACCACTCACAATTTATTACACAACCAGCTATCTCCCATTAACTTTCAACACCGTAACCCCCACCTATAAGAACATAATGTACAATACACCAATCATTTCAGGAAACACGCCCAATTCCACATTATCAATAATGCAAGCAATTACACATATAATACAAATAAATGGCCCTCTCATGGAACCCACACCCAAACTGTTAGTGTACCGAAACATGGAACCCAATCGAATGCAAGTAAGTGTGCTGGAACGTAGCACCCGATCCAATATCTATTCCGATACGTGGAAACCGATCCAATGCAAGTTAGCGTATCGATACGTGACACCCAATCCAATAAAAGTTAGAGTGTCGGTACTTGACACCCGATCTAATCCTCACAATCATAATCATATTCACATCCATAACATACAATACCCACTTCATATAGTCAAGTACTCAAGTTCATGGCATGCATTGTTCATAATCAATTTATTAGATTCGTTATTACCTTTATACTTTGCTTATATCATACAGTCACCAGTCAACAATATCCCACAAAATAGGAAATCACAACCATCGCCTCAACCCTATTCCACGAACTAGGGCTTTCTCCTATGGCATACGACTAATGTCACAATTAGGAATAAATGCATAATCAATCCTTCCTCGGTGCGCAAAAAGCCTATGCATGCATTCTACTATCAATTTCAACATACTACGTAGTGAATAACAGATTTGAAACTACTCATTTAAATAAACCTAGCCTACCTAGGCGCGAAGCTGCTGCACGGAATTATAACTACAATTTGGGTTTTTGGGCTACAAGACGGTGAAATTGGCCAAGAATCCGCAAGTCATCGATCTCCTTATGCTAGAACTCTCTTCCTCCTTCTTTCCCAAGCCTAGAGTAGATTTTGTAGGGTTTCTGAGGGTGATTTACGTCTAATTTAGGTGTTTTTCGAAGAAGGAGAAAATAATATTTCACGTTATTTACATTCTACCTCGCCCAACCCACTCTTGCGACTACTTACCCCACTGTGGCGCTGCCGCCCTAACGGCATCTAGCCATTCTTGGCGGGACAGTAGCTCAGTATTTTCCAGAAGTTTTTGCTTTGCCTAAATAACGACGATTTGGGTCGTTACAATAGATAGCAATTTACCTCTCGTTCATCCCCTAACGACTAGTGGACGGATCAATACGTACTCTATCTCAGATCATTCTTAACTAAGTGACGGTCCATTACGTGATCACGGCTGAAAATGGTGTCTTTTTAAAATTCAAAACACGGAAGGTGTTATACTCAAATGGCCGGTTAAGAAATCGAGGCAACACCCAAAGAAAAAATTCCATTTACACAGTTTGATCCCGCCAGAGCGACAAGCCTCCTGCTAGGGCTGGGCTGCTGTGGCGAGATATCTCCCGCTGTAGTGGGGGATCGTAAACAGTAAATGGGGAATGGGGAATGGTTTTCTCACTCAAACTCCCCCAAAATGCTCTCGATTCACCTGCTCCGAACGTCATTTCTAAGGTAAATTTCTTGTTCATTACGCTTATTCAATTCACTATATGCTTAAATACGATTGCATGATGTTTAACATTCAATCTAGAAATGGTTTTTGGTAGTTTTAAACAATGAACTTAGTTTGCTAGTTTGATAGAAAAACGCAGCGTGGGCACTTCCCTCACGTCCCCAATGTCTCCACAACATCCTAGGTGTGAGGATTTCACAAAAATACGGTCGAATCGGTACCAAAAATGGTGGGGGAAGTTGAAAGGTCCTTTTGTTATAAAACTCGGATTTGGACATCATTTAGGGGTTATTTAGCTAAAATGATAGTATATTTAGGTACAATGGTACTTTATAGGTTCTGATCTGCTGAAATTTTGTTGAAAACGAGGGTTTTTAGACGAAGAGGCGCCATGATCGCACCTCATGTTCGTCCCAGATAAAGGCCGCTCTGGAGGCCTTCATCTCGCTATAGCCGCCTCCCTTATTCCGCTCTGGCGGGATTTTGGGCCACTGTGGCGGGACTCAGGAGACTAGTGGCCTGCATCCCTTAAAGATAGAAAAAAATTTCCTTTCCCTTTAAACCAGATATTATCTAATCTCATCGGGTTCTAACGGGCTTATTAACTCTTTGCAGGTTTCTCTAAATGGCTAGTGCTAACGAGGAAAATTTCCCTTTTGTCCGGTTTTCTGATAGTGCCAGTCGGAAAAGGCATCAAGACTATCGGAATAACAAATTTTGCTGCGAGAGAGGTGTTGTCTTGCTTAAACTGGAGGAGAAGGCGCCTGCCTTTTATGCTTACCTAATGGAGTTTGGATGGGCTCCACTGACTGAGGCTCCCCCTGCTGCACGTTCCGACTAGGTAAGGGAGTTCTATGCCATTCTACCTACCATTCGCTGGGATGGTCCCCATCCTTCCATTCACATCCGGGGAGTCAACATCCCCCTAAACGCCACAATAATAAATGAGGTGCTAGAGGTGCCCGAGCTCTCAAATACGGAGTACGAGGCCGAACTGAGGGAGATGGATCTGGGCTGGCTGAGAGATACGTCGGTGGAGCCTGCGTACCGGGACAGGGTTTATTGGCCCACTGCCGAGGGCATCACTAGTGCGGATTGGTCACTAGATGATAAGAGGTGGCTGTACTTGGTTACTAGGAGGATCCGCCTGTCAGGCAACCGCATCGACGTGACATTTCCTCGAGCCTTGATGGTGGCGTGGGCGGTGCAGGGCATCGAGCTGAATGTGGGGGAACATATTATCTCTAAGTGGAAGATGTTTTACCGGGGAAAAAAGAAGGTTTTCTTCCTACAAGTGCTTGTGACTACGCTGTGCAAACAGGCAGGGGTGCCCCTCTTAGACACTGATGAAGTACTTCCTATGGATCCCCTCCTTCACCCTCTTTGGTTAGGCAGGGTTCTACTTCCCTGAGTAAGAGGAGGATGACGGAAAGGGCCAGCAGCAGTCAGGCGGCTGCATAGACGGACGACGAGGGAGGCGACGACACTCATCCCACCCGGTCCCAGCCTCCACTCTCAGGTGCACAGGTAGAGGAGGACCTGGCAGTCATCCGGAGGAGATTTGGGCGCTCCATTGCTGACACCACTCTGGTTCCACCCAGCACTGCCCTAGAGGTTAAGATGCTCCATCGCGAGCTGCGCCAGGAGAAGAGAAAAGGTCTGGAGAGGGACCATTTGATGGTCCGAATATGGAAGACCTTGAAGATCTTCTTCACTTGTATTGTTCCCTGACAGGAGATTCCCCGAGTCGAGAAAGGGGACTTCCAGTATTTCAACTTTATAAATGAAGGTGTGAAGGGCATGGCACCCCCGGAGGACCTCGACTCTGGCGATGACACCTCTCAGTCCCAGGGATCTTGATTTGGCTTTTCGCCCCTTTCTAGGCTTGTAATGAACAATACTAGATTCTCATTCATTTTTTGCTTATGTTTTTGTAGCGCATGGATGTTGGTTTTCTGCTATTTTTCGAAGCCACTACTTAATTGCTAGGTTTTTATAATCTATACTCGATTTGCTGAACACTGATTGAATTGCAGGGATTAGCCCGGATACTATTCGAGGTTTAAGTATGTGACTAGGAAAAATATGGGAGACAGGGCTGGGATTCATTCTTGCCCTGTCCCACTCTAGCGAGAGAATTCTCGCTCTAGTGGCACCTCCTTGGCGAGAATGATCCCGCTCCAGCGGCTTTGACGGAAACAAAATCCCTGCCAACAATTTTTTGGGGTTCTTCTCTTTTATATCTTTCCCCTAGATTCCCCAAACGTAGCTAGGCATTTAGGATAATCCCCTTAGCTAGGATAGTAGTCGCCTACCCCGAGTCAACCCAGCGATACACGCTCCACAATCCCTTCACATTACTTCAACGTTACAACACACTCGTCCCCAGGATATACCCAGATATTCACACGATTATTAGTTGGTCACGACGCACGTCCAAATTTCATTTAAGAATCACATCGTAAATCATCTAGACCCTTGTATCGAACTTAGTAATGACCTTCTTTTCACAACGAGTTTCACGATACTCAATCAGTTACAACTTGCATAATTTAACAATTCGGCCAACATTTTGCACATATTAAAGTCCAGACAGACATTTATTGTGCACTTAATCATATCATTGCATCCAAACAAATACAACTTTCATATTCCAGTTAATTTAGACAACAAAAGAATGCATTCACAGTTTCAAGTTACAACTCACAAACAAGTCCAGATTCAAGTCATCCATCCGTTTGTGCAGCCCCTAGGGCCAGATACCAATTGGAACTTCCTCAGTTCCAATTTACCTTGATCGTGTCCCTTCAGCCGTAACTACGATGTCTAGTTCACTTCGTTGAGATACCAATTGAAATCGTGATATACCAATTGGACTCAACTCATACCACAAGCGACACTCGTACGAAATGAGAGATAAGATGGGACATCTTCCTAGAATGCTTCATAGCTTCCTGAGGATTAGATGTGGACGTCAATACACCTATCCACATGAGTCTACTCCACATTTGCTGTTGTACGGGGAGACAGACAACCTAGGCTCTAATATCAATTTGTCACGACCCAACCCACCGGGCCATGCAGGCACTTAATCTAACACCTAAGTAGGAGAACCCTTATATCCCAATAGTTAAAATCATGCAGAATATTTAGTAAACTGCAGAATAAAGGAATTTCATATAATGTTTTTATTAAACAAGAGTTTAAAACGACTCAAAGTTAAGATTTGTAAAGTAATGAACACCCCCAGAGATATAGTCTAAACAGGTTCAAGAGCTACTAAGAGTACACGTAAAATATGATAATGAAAAGACACAGCTTCCACCTTGCGGAAGGAAAGATAGAAGCTGCTGAAGATTTCCTTCGCCTTCACCTATGAAACATCACTGATCCTGCAACCAGACTATGCCAAAAAGGTAAATCAAGAGTAGTATCAGTACAACCACACGTACTAGTAGGCATCATCTGTCAACCCGAATACCGACCGCATAATATGAGAAATCAACTGGCGAAACATGCAATAAGACTAATTGCTCTTTCACCCTTCTGTTTTGACTACCCTTACCTTTCCGGATTATTAACATCAAACTAGTTCACTTGCCTCTAACCCCTTAAATACTTCATTTGTGATTACACCCAATCAATCAATCAATCTCCTAAGGAAGCTCCTGATACCCCTCTACCAACCCGACCAACCACTCATGACACATCTTTACGTCTTCCTCATCTCTACTCAACTTATGACTCCATATTACGCCTATCGAGGCTTACTATCCATTTATATTACCAGCCCCTAACCTCAACAATATTACCCATGACCTCATTCTAAATACCAAAGATAGCACCAGGACCCTTGGTTCCCCCTTACCATACTACAATCGAATTAGGACTCTACCACTCACAATTTATTACACAACCAGATATCTCCCATTAACTTTCAACATCGTAACCCCCACATATAAGAACATAATGTACAATACACCAATCATTTCAGGAAACACGCCCAATTCCACATTATCAATAATGCAAGAAATTACACATATAATACAAGTCAATGGACCTCTCATGGAACCCACACCCAAACTATTAGTGTACCGAAAAGTGGTACCTCATCCCATGCAAGTTAGTGTGCCAGAATGTAGCACCTGATCCAATAATTATTCCGGTACGTGGAAACCGATCCAATGCAAGTTAGCGTGTCTGTACGTGACATCCGATCCAATGCAAGTTAGCATGTCGGTACATGAAACCCGATCCAATGCAAGTTAGCGTGTCGGTACGTGACACCCGATCCAATCCTCACAATCATAACCATATTAACATCCATAACATACAATACCCACTTCATACACTAAAGTACTCAAGTTCGTGGCATGCATTGTTCATAATCAATTCATTAGATTCGTTATTACCGTTATACTTTGCTTATACACATACATATCATACAGTCACCAGTCAACAACATTCCACAAAATAGGAAATCACAACCATCGCCTCAACCCTATTCCATAAACTAGGGCTTTCTCCTACGGCATACGACTAATGTCACACCTAGGAATAAATGCATAATCAATCCTTCCTCGGTGCGCAAAAAGCTGACACATGCATTCTACCGTCAATTTCTACATACTACGCAGTGAATAAAAGATTTGAAACTACTCAATTAAATAAACCTAGCCTACCTAGGCGCCAAGCTGTTGCACGTAATTATTGCTCCAATTCGGGTTTCCGGGCAACAAGACAGTGAAATTGACAAAGAATCTGCAAGTCATCGATCTCCTTATGCTAGAACTCTCTTCCTCGTTCTTCCCCAAACATAGATCAGCTTTTGGAGGGTTTCTGCAGTGATATACGTCTAATTTAGGTGTTTTTGGAAGAAGGAGTAAATAAGATTTCGCATTACTTGCATTCGGCCTCGCCCAACCCGCACCTGCAGCTACTTACCCCGCCGTGGCGCCGCCGCCCTAGCTGCATTTGGCCCGCCCTGGCGGGACATTAGCCCATTATTTTCCCAAAGTTTTTGCTTTGCCTAAATAGCGACGGTTCAGATCGTTACATGATGAGATAAAAAATAATTGCCATAATTATCGTTTACATTAAAACCGCCCATAACCCACAAAAAAGGAAAAAAATATTGGTGAATAAATTATATAAATAAATTTCGAAAATATTTATTTTTGTTATATTTGTAATTAAAAAAATAGTTTTGTTATTAAAAAGTAGTATGTACATATATTGTTAACTAAGGTCTTAAATAGTATAATCTTGTAATTTTCACTATTTAGGCAGTACTTTAGAGTACTTTCTACTGCTCATTTAATTTATTACCAATTAAAGATAATCAAACAAAAAAGAACACATTACTTTTTTTAAATAAAAAACGGGCAGCTAGCCCACACTTGTACCAGTCCAAAAAAATTATTTTAATAATAATAAAAAAAGCCACAATATCTCTGAAGAACCCTTTTCGAGAATTAAAAAAAACTTTTTTTTTCTTATTAAGTGTAGTAATAGTACAATTGTACTACACTTCTCTAGTACAAGTACAATACTACCTACTTTTCAAGGCCAAAATTTTGGAAAAAAATGAATATTCTTTTCCTTTCTCCCCCCCCCCCCCCTTTTTATTAATAAATAACAATTTTATATATAGTACAACTTTCAACTCTTCAAGAGTGGAAGATTCAATTCTTCAAGAAAGGCGTCGAACTAATATATTCTATCATCTTTTAAATTTCATTAGAAACAATCCTTTTTAAAAAAAAAAATCCTCAAAATCCAAAAAAAAATAGATCCACAAATTTTGTCTCAAAAAGAGAAACAATATATATATATATATATATATATTAGATATGTTGTTCAACGGAACAATGGAGAAAATAAGGATATTATTCGATTACAGACTTAGATCTGTAGAACAATCGTAACACGTCTGATTTTAGATTAAAAAATTACAAGTTCGATTCTCTTCAGATTTATATTTGATTAGTTTATGATCTACTAAGATTTCTTAAAGGTAAGAATCAATTTTATTTTCATATTTACAGATTTTCTATTCTCTAAATCCAGATTATTATTAAAAAAAATTCTATAAGAAAAAATTTATTAAAAAAACTTAAGTAGTAATTATTTCAAGAAACAACATCTTACTCATGGAGCAATAACCTAAGCTCTGATACCATTGAAAGAATTAAACAATATTTGGTACAACATTTGTGCACCTTTGATTATTGTAGCGGAATGAAATACACGAACTGAATATTTGCTCCAAATCCAACTTTGAATATCAAGGAAACAAAGTGTAATCCATAAACTAAATTTCCTCTTGGATTGTTTGATGTCAATCTTAAGAAATTAATGGCCTGTTATTTTTCCTTTTTGTTTCTTCTTTTGTGTCTGATATTTTTTTCTCCCTTTTCTTTAAACATTAAGTACTATTTTAAAGGGAGTGGATGTTACGGTTAAAACCATGTAACCGTTCCCACTCTTTTTCAAAATAGTATTTATCTTCTTTTTTCAGAAACTTTATTGGGTCAAATCGGGTCGGATGCACATAGACGACCCACGACCCAAAAAAAAAACTTATAAAACATTTAATGTGTCACCATTAGTAACACATAATCTAGCTTGTCTCCAAATACGATCAATGGTACTTCTTGATGCATTGAACAAAATACTTGCTTGCTTTACAGAACCATGTTTAATTTTTCCATTCTATCCAAAGCTACTCCGCAATTGCTAGACACTCATTCAGATTCAATCGCCTTTTTCTGGTAATTGGGTCTTCTGAAAATTCAATACTCATTTTATGATACCTTTTTCTTAAAATAAAATCACTGATTGGAAAAAATGTAAAAGGAAAAATTGAAAAATTAAAGGTATCTCTACTTATATGCAGTCCATTAGCTAATATTTTAAAATTTGGAGAAAAAATTGGCGCTTGAAATTGACAAATTCAAGTCTTTTTCCACAATTTTTTTTAATGTTACCAATTTTTTGAAACTACAATTAAAATCATGAAAAAAGAACTACTTTTACCGATAATGGCAAAAATTCCATAATTTGTGTCACAACCCCGACCGGCGTTCTTGACACCCACACTAACTTTTCGGTGGGAAAACCACTACTACAGCCCAAACTAAGCAAATAATCTAAAAACTAAGGCATTTAAGTATATGAAAGCAATTAAGTACTAAGGAAAGAATTAAGGTGTTCCCATAAACTCCAACAAAAGTCTAACGACGAACTAAACAATGCGGAAGAAATAACCTAGAACCTGAAAGTCAATGTACCAAAACATCTAATGTTCAACAAGTCTAAACAAGAAGGGATGCAGCCCCAATCTAATGAACTAATCAACTAACTAGAACATAGTCTAAGTCTGAAAATGGTGGGCATAGGCGAAAGAGAACCCATGGAAGCCCAGAAGAATTGGCTCATCCTTGAATTCGAACGATCATTGATCTCCGAAGCGAGGTCTGTTAGTAGCCGCTTGAAGATGCCCTGTACTCAACAAAAAAAAGAGCAAGTGTTGTATCAGTACACAATCATAGTGTACTAGTAGGATCACGCGTTTATCCCACTAAGTGAAACATACATAAGTCATCACAACAATATAATCATATGCATATATTGAACATATACAATACTATCCACATTTACTAACAATGAACAACTTCTCATTTCTCAAGATACACAATTATATCAAATCATTGGTCCTCTCATGGAACTCAAACCCAAATAGTTAGCATACCAGAATGTGATATCCGATCTAATGATTATGCCGAAACGTGGTAATCGATCTCATAATTATGCCGGCACGTGGCAACCGATCCAAGTTAGTTATGCCGGAACGTGGCAACCAATCTATTCAACACACCATAATCACAATCACAAGTACATCCTCAAGATCATACATTTAAGTCATGATTAATGGAAATAATTTATCTATGTCATTTACAACAGGTGTGATTAATAATGCAACATTCATGTACATACATGTATCATAATGAAGCAAGAACAAACATACATCACACAATCATAGAATCACAACCATTACCCACCTCGAAACAAGCTTGAAACCCTAAGAAACTTGATCCTTCCCTTTAAGGATTCGTTCCGCTTGTTCTTGGTCTACAAACAATCAATACAATACGGGAATCAGTAAATAATCACTAATTACCCAAATTGTTAACAATTCTATGAACCCTACATCAAACCCATGATCCCAAGTATCCAAAATAGGGTTGTTTCCAAAATAGAATCTAGATCAAAACCCTCCCCCATCATTAATTACCCATTCTATTACGTTCTACGGATCAAAAAGCGGATTCGGGAGGTGAAAAGCTTACATTTAGCCTCAAGAATAGTGGAAATCTATTAGGAGTCGCCTGGGGTTCGTTCCTTAGCTCTAAAAATCGAAAAGTGCAAAATAAGGTCATTTAAGGGTTTATTTATGACTTTAAGTCACGTCGAACCCACCACAACGGCCCTCACCCAGCTGTAGCAGCCCCGCCAGAGCGACAAAAATCCCCCTCCAAGGTGGCTTGCACGAACCAGTGAGCTATTTATAGAATTTGAAGTCCCTGAATTCACGCTAAGATCAATTCCGGGAGTTCTACTCGTCCTAATTAAATTCCGTAGAGTCATACAAATTCCTTAACGAGTTATCTAACTACCCATGTAATCGAAATCATAAATAATTCACCCGATTGTTACCATATTTCCCCTACACCTAAATGACTCTGATTTCATCCAAATCTGAACTAGGTTGGGAAAATCCAAATACTACGAAAAAGTTTTCTGGCCCCAAATTTTCCCCCGTTGGCATTTCAATAACGAGGGAAACAGGTCGTTACAATAGATACCAATTTATCCATCACTCGTCCCCGAGTGACAAAACATAGGAAAAATAGGCTAAGGAAATAATGAACTAGTACCTGAATCGATGAACAATTGGGGATACTTGTCTCGCATGTTCCTCTCGGTTTCCTTAGTAGCTTCCTCAACTGAACGATGCTTCCATTGAACTTTCACGGACTTAATCTCCTTGGTCCTCAACCTGCGCACATCACGATCAAGAATTGCAATTGGTTCCTCCTCATATTGGTGGTCCGTGTCTAACACAATTGAGTCCCACTTAGTGATATAATCCCCGTCACCATTATACCTCTTCAACATGGACACATGAAATACCGAATGAACACCCGATAGATTAGGAGGTAAAGCCAATCTATATGCTACCGGTCCCACACATTCAATAATCTTAAATGGACCAATGTATCTAGGACTTAAGTTACCTTTCTTACCAAATCTCATCACCCTTTTCATGGGTGATACCTTAAGAAGAACATTTTCACCAGTTTGAACGTCATGTCTCTTACCTTATGATCCGCATACTTCTTCAGCCTACTCTGGGTGGCTAAGAGCTTAGCTTGAATACTCCTCACCTTATCTTGAGCATTCTTCAGTAGATCAGCCCCCAAAGGTTTCACATCTCCAGCCTCAAACCATCATATGGGTGATCTACATCCCCTCCCATAGAGTGCCTCAAATGGTGTCATATCTATGCTAGAGTGATAACTATTATTATAGGAGAATTCACACAAAGGTAAGAACTTATCCTAATGTCCTCTAAAATCAATCACACATGCCCTCAACATGTCCTCTAACACTTGGATGGTCCTCTCTGACTGTCCTCTAAAAGTGAGTTGTGTGCCCAATTCATCATGTAATTTCCTGCAAAACTTGGATGTGAATTGGGTGCCACGGTCTGAGATGATAGAAAGGGGCACCCCATGCAACCTCACTATTTCTTTTACATACACCTTAGCCAAAGGTCGCTTGGATGCACTCAAGGAAGCTTAACTACCCATACTCACTGCTTTCCGACTCAAAGCGTCCGCCACTACATTAGCCTTACCCGGATGGTATTGAATGGTGACATCATAATATTTAAGTAACTCCATCCACCTTCGTTGTCTAAAATTTAGATAATTTTGAGTGAACACATGCTGCAAACTACGATGATCAGTAAATGCCTCACACTTAACACCATAAAGGTAATGCCGCCATATCTTTAGACCAAACACTACCGCTGCCAACTCCAAATTATGTGTTGGATAGTTCCTCTCATTCACCTTCAATTGACGCTATAACATTCTTATCCTGCATCAATACAGCACCCAAACCATAATGTGAAGCATCACTATAAACAATAAAATCCTTACCTTCCACCAATAATGCTAGGATAGGTGCGGTGGTCAAGACAGTCTTGAGCTTTTGAAAGCTCTCCTCACATTTTTCAGTCCATTCAAATGGTATCTCCTTTTTGGTCAAATTAGTCAAGTGCGTGGCGATAGAAGCAAAGTTATTCACAAATCGACGATAATAGTTAGCGAGCCCAACAAAACTCCTAACTTTCGTCACAGAGCTAGGCCTAACCCAATTCTTATCCGCCTTAATCTTTTGAGGATCTACTATTACGCCTTCTTTTGAGACTACATGTCCCAAAAATGCAACCGATGTCAACCAAAATTCACATTTCGAAAATTTAGCATACAACCTTTGTTTCCTAAGAACGCCCAAAACAATACGAAGATGGTTGACATGCTTTTCCTCACCTTTTGAATAGACCAAAATATCATCAATAAAGACTATGACGAAAGAATCAAGAAATGGCTTGAACACCCTATTCATTAAACTCATAAAAGTTGCAGGCGCATTGGTTAAACCAAAAGATATAACCAAAAACTCATAGTGCCCATAGCGGGTTCTAAATGCCATTTTGGGCACATCCTCAGGCCTAATTTTCAATTGCTGGTAGCCAGACCTTAGATGAATCTTAGGGAAAACTGATGCACCTTGTAGTTGGTCAAAAAGATCATCTATTCGAGGCAAAGGATACTTGTTTCGAATAGTGACTCTATTTAATTGCCGGTAATCTATACACATTCTCATACTACCATCATTTTCCTTAACAAACAAAACTGGAGCACCCCATGGGGAAGCACTAGGATGAATAAATCCCTTATCAACAAGCTCTTGGATTTGACCCTTAAGCTCTCTTAATTCTGCCGGAGCCATGCCATATGGAGGGATGGAAATGGGACGAGTACTAGGCTCTAAATCAATGCAAAAATCTATATATCTATCCGGAGGCATACCAAGCAAGTCACTAGGAAACACTTCTCTAAATTTCAACACCACAGGAATAGTATCAATGGATGGAGCCTCAATCTCAACATCCTTAATATGAGCCAAATAAGCCAAACAACCCTGCTCATCTAATTTACTTGCCCGAATAGATGATATAATCTTAGCTTGCATAGGCTTGTACACCCTTTCCCACTCTAACTTTTCCCTTCCCGAAATTTCTAGAGTTACAGACTTAGTACTACAATTAAGTAGGACATAAAAGAGGGACAACCAAGTCATGCCTAAGATTATATCAAAGTCAGTCATATCCAAAATCACAAAATCAGCCCAACTCTGAAAACCCATAAACAAAATAGGACAAGCACGATAGACATGGGTAACTATGACTGACTCTCCAACTGGGGTAGAAACATAGATAGGGGCATCAAGTATATCACAAATCATATCAAACTTTGAGGCAAATCGCACGGAGACATAAGAAAAAGTAGAACCTAGATCAAACAACACATTAGCCATCCGGTCACAGACGAGAATAGTACATGTGATCACTACGTCAGACGCCTCTGCCTCATTCTTGCCCAGAAATGCATAACACTAAGCCCTATCATCTTGACGATCCACTTCCCTGGTTGCGCGTTACCCTGCCTGTATTACCATCTCCTCTACTTCCATGGCCTCGCTAATTACCCCCTCGCCCACCTTGTGGACGTCCTCTACCATTATTACCATTCCCTGCGGGTACCACTGCTCTAGACTGCTGCTACGCGAAATCTAACACACGTGGGTGGGGATAATCTCTCCTCATATGCCCAGGTTCACCACAGTTGTAGCAAGTACGATCAAAAGATGGTCTACTGCCTGTCGAAGGTGTGACTCCCTGGCTATCCTGAAAATTATGAGATGGAGTTTCCGAGTAACTACCTGCAGAGGCGGGCATAGTGGATTGAATTGGCTTGGCTGCAAGTGTTGGCCTTCCGGACCCCTTGGAATAAGAACCTTGAAATTTACTCGAGTTCTTGGCCTTTTTTGCCCATACCTTAGCTTGACTGTCTCGCCTCACCCCTCTCCACTTTATTAACATAGTTTGTTACCTCATTGAAGCTCCTTCCTGCATAAGTCATATGAACAAATAATATTTGCAACTCAGAATTTAGTCCCCTAATAAATAACCGGATTCTCTCCTCCTCAATAGTCACCAATTGAGTAGCATATCTAGACAAAGCATGGAACTTGGCTTCATAAGCAGCCACAGTCATACCACCATTCTCCAAAGCCATGAACTCATCCTTCTTGCGCTCCCTCAAGGTCCTAGGCACATACTTCTCTAGAAATAGAGCATGAAATTGGGTCCAAGTAAGTGGAGGTAAAGTAGAAGATTTGCATTCCATATAAGCTCTCCACCACTGCTTCGCCTCACCTTGAAGTTGAGAGGACACGAACTCAACCCCATGTTGATGGACAATTCCCAACTTATGAAGCCTCTCATAGCAATCTAAGATAAACTCATAAGCATCCTCATTCTCAGAACCAAGAAACACAGGAGGCTTTAACTTCAAAAACATAGTCAACATTTCATGCTCATTACCAGTCATAATAGAACCCAACAAAGGACGAAAGAAATCATCATTACCTCTAGTCCCACCCACCTTGAGCGCAATGCTAGCAATATGAGGGTTAGTAGGAGCTTGAGTTTCTTGAGCAGAAGGAAGCACTCCAGGACGAACCAACCCTTTCAAGAATGACATGATTTGTTGGGCTAACATTGGGTCTATGGGGGGAACATCGGTAGTCTTAGCCTACACCTCTTCTTCTTGTCCTACATCCTCAACATTCTCAACATCAACATTCTCCTCTTCAATCTCTTCATGATGCGCAGGAGGGTTCACATTCACAAGAGCATTCTCAACAGGAGCTCCATTTCCAGCAGGTGCTACTTTTCCACGGCCTCTACCCCTAGCTCATCTTCTACCCCTGCCTCGACCGTGACCTCTCACTGTAGATTCCTCAGCTAGAGCATTGACGGGAGCTACCGGCCTAACGTCGTTGAATCTAATATTAACCATCTGCGAATAAAATAGTGAAGGAGATTAGATACCAATTTGAATCGCCAGATACCAATTGGAATCAAGTCATAGCACAAAAGGAAACAACAGAAAACATAGAGATTTCCTAAAGTCATATAGCCTCTCGAAGAAAAGTAAAGGTGTCCCCGTACAGTTTCGCGAGACTCTACTAGACTGATTTTGGTACATCGAGATCAACTGACCTAGGCTCTGATACCAACTTTGTCACAACCCCGACCGTAGTGATTGGCACCCACACTAACTCTCCGGTGGGAGAACCACTACTACAACTCAAACAAAGCAACTAATCTAAAAATGAAGGCATTTAAGTATATGAAAGAAGTTAAGTACTAAGGAAAGAATTAGGGAGTTCCCATAAACTCTAACAAAAGTCTAACAACAAACTAAACAATGCGGAAGAAATTACCTAGAATCTAAAAGTCAATGTACCAGAACATCTAAAGTTCAACAAGTCTAAACAAAAAGGGATGCAACCCAATCTAATGAACTAATCAACTAACTAGAACATAGTCTAAGTCCAAAAATGGTGGAGATAGACGAAAGAGAACCCATGGCAGCCCGGAAGAATTGGCTCACCCTTGAATTCGAATGATCATTGATCTCCTAACCGAGGTCTGTCAGTAGGCTCTTCAAGATGCCCTGTACTCAACAAAAATAAGAGCAAGTGTAGTATCTGTACACAACCAATGTGTACTGGTAGAATCACGCGGCTATCCCACTAAGTGCAACATACATAAGCATCACAACAATATAATCACATGCATATATCGAGCATATACAATACTATCCACATTTAGTAACAACGAACAACTTCACATTTCTTAAGATACACAATTATATCAAATCATCGGTCCTCTCATTGAACCCAAACCCAAACAGTTAGCATATCGGAACGTGGTACCCGATCCAATGATTATGCTGGAACGAGGCAACCGATCCCATAATTATGTCAAAACATGGCAACCGATACAAGTTAGTTATGCCGGAACGTGCCAACCGATCCATTCAACACACCACAATCACAATCACAAGTACATCCTTAAGATCATACATTTAAGTCATGATTCATGGAAATCATTATT
This sequence comes from Solanum raphanifolium, assembly GCA_036250405.1. Classification (NCBI taxonomy): domain Eukaryota; kingdom Viridiplantae; phylum Streptophyta; class Magnoliopsida; order Solanales; family Solanaceae; genus Solanum; species Solanum raphanifolium. Next base: position 59,140 of record JAJOOE010002261.1, read on the forward strand.
CATCTATCTCATTTGCAACAAGTGTAATTAATAATGCAATATTCATATACATACATGTATCATAATAAAGAAAGAACAAACATACATCACACAATCATAGAATCACAACCATCACCTACCTTGAACCAAGCTTGAAGCCCTAAGAAACTTGATCCTTTCCTTTCCAAATTCGTTCCGCTTGTTCTTGGTCTACAAACAATCAATACAATACGTGAATCAATAAGCAATAACTAATTATCGGAATTGCTAACAATTCTATGAACCCTAGATCAAACCCATGATCCCAAGTATCCAAAATAGGGTTGTTTCCAAAATAAAATCTCAAATAAAACCCTCCCCCATCATTAATTACCCATTCTAGTACGTTCTACGAGTCAAAAAATGGATTCGGGAAGTGAAAAGCCTGCCTTTAGCCTCAAGAATGGTGGAAAACTGTTAGGAGTCGCCTGGGGTTCGTTCCTTAGCTCTAAAAATCAAAAAGTGAAAAATAAGGTCATTAAGGTGGGTTTATTTACGACTTTAAGTCGCGTCGAACCCGCCACAGCTCCCTTCAACCCGCTGTAGCGGCCCCGCTAGAGCAGCAAAACCCCCCGCCAAGGCGACTTGCATGAACCAGTGAGCTATTTAAAGAATTTCAAGACCCCCATTTCATAACAGACCTCTAACCAACGACGTTCAGAAAATACCCTTCACACTAAGATCGATTCCGGGAGTTCTACTCGCCCGAATTCAATTCAGTAAAGTCGTATGGATTCCTTAACGAGTTATCTAACTACTCATGAAATCGAAATCATAAATAATTCACCCGATTGTTACCAGATTTCCCTACACCTTAATGACTCCGATTTCGTCCGAATTTGGACTAGGTTGGGAATATCCAAATACTACGAAAAAGGTTTCCGGCCCCAAAATTTCCCACGTTGGCATTTCTATAACGACGGAAACATGTCGTTACATTTTGGAGTCTACCTTCTTCATTGAAAGACTAAGGGAGAGAGAATGGAGAATGGAGAATGCAGTAGAAAGAAGAGAGAGAAATGAGTATATTGGACTCTTTTGATTTACATTAATGAGTGATCTCACATTAACTTATGAGGAGAGAGAAAAGTCATAAATTCTTTTATTCAATGTCAGATGTATGAGTATTTTTTTTATCTAATAATTTAGACTTATTAATAAGTGTATTTTTGAAACATTTTAGAGTCTTTCCATTTTTCTTAAAGTCAGTGTCAAGTTAAAGTGTCTCACATAAAATGAGACGGAGGGAGTATCATTTATTACATTTTTATTTGTTTAGTCGTAGACAATAAATAAATTTTATATTGAATTAGTTAGATAAAGTTTTTTTTCCCTTTTATATATTCAACATATTAATTTAAAAAAATATTTTCGTTCATCAAGATAAACTTAAATTATATAGTTCACAATTCATTTGTAGAGTATTATATCATAAGTTTTTACATTTTAATAGTATTTGTAAATAAGTAATATTTTTATTTATCCAATATAAATTTTATTATAAACACCTATTATACATTTTATTTAAATTTGTGCACCGCCTGTAATGACTTTTCGTTGGTATATAATTGGATCGATGTTTCGTCTTTTTTTTCTCTTTTTTATATTTTTTATACTTATTATTACGTTTAGTTTTATTTACATTTATATTGTGTAAACTTTTATTTATTTAGCAGAAAAATCTATGTTTTACCAAACATAATAATTAATAATTTGTTTTACTTATCATCAACTTATATATATAGATAGATTTTTTTTCTTTCATTAAATTTGTAGTGTATGTATTTGTAAAAGAATTTTTCTAACAATTTTATTGATGAATAAAAGGACTGAATGCTCTGAAATTAAAATCACTTAACTGGGGTATGTTTTCTTAGTACTGAAGAATTATAACAGTTTTAGGTTATTTGCTTCCTCTCCACCTATTCAATTTTAACAATCAGGTTATTGATCCATTTACTCAAACAACAAAAGCTCAATTTTTCGTTTCTTCTCAACATCTCAAACAATATGCCAAACACACTGCTACAAAGTGTCCGTCCCATTGCACGTTTGTAGGATAAAATTAACATCATTCTCATGAATAAAGAAATAATTAGACCAACAAAGAGAAGGCAGTAGTAATCACACTTCTTATTATACACTAAGGGGCCGCTTGGTTACTAGTTAGAGTTATGCAGGTATTAATTATGCAGGGTTTTGTTAGGTAGGTATTAGTTATGCAGGGTTTAGTTATGCATGTACTGATTATGCAGGGTTTAGTTATGTGGGTATTAGTTATGTGCGTATTATTTATGTAGGTATTAGTTATGTAGGTATTAGTTATGCGAGTATTAGTTATGCATGCATTAGTTATGTAGGTATTATTTAGTTATGTAGAGATTACATTATATGAATTATTAACTATTGAATATTTAATTTAATATAAATTAATATATATTATTTACAAATAAATAAGCAAGCAAATAGTACATATTCTCCCTTAAAAAAAATAAAGAAAGGAATTTTCTCCATAATTAACTAGGAATTCTTTTTTTTTTTGTTTTTTTAAAAATGTTTAAAGCTTATAAAAATAAAATACTGTTAATATATTTCAAGTACATTATACTATCCTATTTTACATAATGTAAATATCTATCAATATGTTGTATGTGCTGTTTGTACATTTTAGTATACCTAATA
>JAJOOE010002262.1:0-33191 GCA_036250405.1 Solanum raphanifolium
ATAAAAGTTATATATTTTAGGTGTATCATTTAATAATATACAAAAAGAATATATATATATATATATATATATATATATATTGCTATTATTTTGATAGGTGTTTATACGATGCATTTTTTTCCTCTTTCTAATCATAGTATTTTATTCTTATAAATAGCTTTTTGATAAACTATATATCAATAGAGGGGGTGGGGTAAGTATATAATGTGTGTTGAAGTGTGCTCTCTATTGGAATTTAGTTTTAATACTGCGCCTTTTTATTAATTTTAAAAAGCCGACTTTATAGAAAGGCTTAATTAGATAACAATCAACCTATTATTAATAAAGGAGGATATAAAGTTTCACTTTAGTAATATATGAAGCCTTCTATTCTTTATGTTTGCAATGTCCATAGCCTAGAAATTTTAAGCTATGATGGTTCGGATCATAGTGGAGTGGTAAATGATTAAAGATTTTAAATTGACGTTTGAGAATTAAATTATTTTTGATAAGAAGTTATTTTTTAAAGTGAAAATTTTCATTGTGAATGAAACTTCAAATTAAAGCAGATATCGAACCTCAAATGATAAACAAAAAAAACTACTCATATATATATATATATATATATATATATATATATATATATATATATTTCTAAAATTATCCTTATATAAATACATAAATTTTTCTACTATTAATTCACAATCATTTCTTTCTAAGCATGAACTCTTATCATTTATATTTCATACTCATGAGCTACTTCACTTAGACGATGGTTATGATTTTATGATTTATTCGAGAAAAAAGTTTTAAAATAAACAAAACAAGATGAGCTTTAGCGTTTGAAATTACGATTCAAACATGGAAATCTTGGATAGCTACGAAATATCTGATTTAAATATATTTTTCTTGGTATTTTCTTTTTTCAGTGAAAGAGCTTTGTTCAAAGCAATTAATAAAGGTTAGATTGGAACAAATACTACTTTTTTTTGTAAAAAAAAATGTAATTTTTAAAAAAGTGTGTCCAAACTAAAATCAACGTTTATTTAGGATCAAAGGGAGTAACACTATAACAAAAACAATTTTTAGCGGCAATAAATAGATACGTTAATAAAGAATGCTAAAGTCTTTACCGGTGTTAGTTAAGTGTCATTAGATCCAATATTGCTAAAGGCTTTAGGGATATTTTTTACATACAAAGAGTGCTAATTGTAACTAAAAATATATATTTAACGTCAATTAAACTATTGTCATTAATTAATTGCGGCTAAAGATATTTTTTACGTGGGGGCAGTAACTTGTTAACAATATCATGGCTACTTTTGCTACTTGTCCTTTTAACTCTTTTTTTCCCTTTTTAGAACTTTTATGTGATTTGCATATCAATTATAGATTCCTAGTACATGATCATATCTTTTAGTTAGGCTCCCTAGTCAATTCACTAATCAATCAAAGATTTGTCCCATGCGATCAAATATTTGTTTGTTTAATCAGTAATTAAATTCATAGATTAATCCCACATCACTAACTATTTTAGGAGTATAATGTTATCAATTTTAATGGGTATAAGATCAATTACTGCCTCTAACTAAGAAGTTTAACAAAATAAAGAAATTTTGAGTTTTGTGGTTTTAAATCAAAGATATGTATAATGTATCAATTTTTTTTTTTAATTTTGTGATCTTGTATATGTCATGTGAAAGTTCATTAGAATGAAGGAATTGCCAAAAAAAAAGAGAGACTTCTCTTTAAGATTTTTTTTTTTGTTTATGCAAAAGATTTCAGTTGCTACAAAGATAAGAAGAATGTGGTCAGAAATCCATAATAGAGTGCGATCACAACGATCGAATGCATAAGGATACTAGATTACTTAGTAAAAAAATTGAAAAATTATCACAAAACCTCCCTTATTTCTTTTCTATTGCAATTACTGGATTATTATATGATGATTTTTGAACTTTTACTTGTTCAACTAACAATTTAGGTGAAGCAGGGTCAAGAACGATGAATTTCTTTATAATAAACATATCCATTTTGCAAGTTCATTATAACGGGCCTCACGAATAATCTCATTACCTTTCTGAGAAAAATCATGTCCTTCATTACGAGGTTTTACACATGCTTCTAGAGCTACTCAATTAGCTGCGACACCTAAGGTAACAAACTAAAAAGAAAAACAACACTAATAACTTAAAATGTATGATGTACCTCTTTCTGATTCTTTTATAATACTCCCCTGTTTCATTATATATATATATCTTAATTTAATTATACATAATATTTCACAATATAAAGAAAAAATTGAATTTTATATTCTTTGATATTAATCAGCGGCAACTTAGCATTGAACAAAATGATAATTGAATGGGTTCTATAGTGTACAATCTATGATCAAATCTAATTAAAATTTCAATATAGACTTCGAACATCAGGAGGAAGCTAATTTTAAAAAAAGTACTTTTTGGCTCCACTTGAAAATTCTTGTGGTCTAGAAACATTTACTATACTATAGTTGGTGGTAATTAAGCACTAATGTTTAATTTATAATAATACCTCCTATTTTAGCAAAAAGCAAATGAAACAAAGGACAAAATGAAAGAGCCAATTTTTGTACTGATTCTCAAATTATGTGGCGACAAAATCAGAAATTGTACGAAGAATGTTCAAAATTTATTAATATTCTAATAAAAATTATTGTTTGATTTATATATTTTATATAATTTTCTATGTTTTGAATTTCGACGAATGATGTTCAATTGGCCACTCTTCATTACATGTAGCTACACTCCTGATGGTACAATCATAATTTCAAAAGTTAACCAATTTTTTTTAATTAGAATTTTCTTTTATTACTTTTAAATATTTTAAGTTATTTATCATTATGATTTATAATACTTTTTACATAATTTCAAATATATAAATATTATTTTAAAAAACTTAAAATTTCTATGTCTCAATTCAAGTCTAAGTTGAAAAATTTAAATCTCACAATTCTAATTATGTCACATAAAATGAGTATGATTAAAAAAAAACTATTTTTTTTTCTAGAGAACCTGACTCAGTTCATGTCAAAGTTAAAAAATTTAGATCTCAAAATTCTTATCGTATTACATAAATTTTGACAAAGTGAATATAGTAAGAAAAAAAAAACACCAAATCCTTGATTGATTCTTTTTGCATTAACATTTAATTTTATATATTTCTAGCTAGTGTGAGTGTGATAAATTACTAAGATTTGATCAAACATTTTATATGTTTGTAGCTAGTGTTAGTGTGACTTTGATTGAATCTTTTAAAGTTTTTCTGTAAAATATCTTTAGACGCAATATTAACCACTAACAGAACTAATCAATTTTATTTGTATTTGAATAATGAAAAAAACAACAATTATTCTGAACAATTACTTCTTCATTATTTTTAAAAAATTATTGTGGCATTCAATCCAGTTTATGAATTCCTTGCAAATTTCCTTTTTTTTTACATCGGTGTTCGTAGTTTGCATTGGAGCCCTAATTAAATTCAGATCGTACACTGCTAAACTCATTTAATTTGGGGATGACGCTCCCAATAAGATTTTCTCCATGCATATCTAGGGCTCGAACCCAAAGAACTCTTGTTAAGGGTGAAACAATCCCACAATTGCAAATTTCAACTTACATTTGTTTATTTCACTTTCCTTTTTAGTCTATTTTAAAAAAGAATATTTATCCTTTCTAGCAATTTGTTAATTTTAAACCTTCTACGTGACAAAATTTAAGGCTATAAAATTAAAAGACATTTTAATACATTCAACATATCTTGGGTTCAAGACCATAAAGTTTCTTTACTTCTTCTTAAATTTTGTGTCAAATTGAAATCAGAAAATAAATTAAAACAAAGAAAATATTTTCACTGATGTACATTTATATCGAATAACTTTGTTCACCAAATCTGTTTTTTTTTTTAATTATTGAAAAATGATCTTTGTCCAAACGCTTATGTCAAAAAAAAAGATCCAAACAGATCGAAAAGACTATAATACCCTTGAGTTACATTAGACGGGATTATGACAAATCAGCCGCTAAATCTTTTCGTCCATCTATTAATTAAATTATTTATAATAAAAATTAACGTGGCAATTAGACTGATTACAACACATAAAATATTTTTGGGAATCAAATTTACGCTTTAATTATTGTTCTTGTTGTTTGTAGCTAAAGCAAGATAATCTTCTTAGATACTTATTCAAATCTTTATTAATCCGAAGATCACTAATTAAAAAGATAGAAGATAATTAGCAAAAGGCTTTAAACGTGTAAAGATGACAAGGATTTTTTTTTAACAAGATCTATCCTTTTAAACCTATAAAATATATTTTATCCATGCGGCCATATCATATTAGATTTCACTTTTCTCATTTACCCACCTTTTAAGACATCATAAATAAAAAAAAAGTATTTTTTTATGAATTTATTTTTAATTTTTTTAACATAATCAAAATATTGTTTATTTTAAAGAATAAATAATTTTAAAAGTAAAATAATAATAATAATAAATTTTATCTTAATTTTATTAACTAATAAATATTTTGAAATGAATATCTTTATTTATTTTTAGTAATATAAACAACTTGGAACACAAGTTGTACATATATATCACAAAAGTGGTATGACCTTTTTGTTTAACCATATTAATTTTATGCTTGTGCTCATTAATTAATTATGCAAGAAACTAATTAAGCTTGGAATATCGTATTGCTTAGTTTTTTTTATACGTGGAGTACATATGAAACCTACCCCGACCCTATCTAATTGTGGGATATATATGTCCTAATATTTATGTGATTATAAAAAAAATTTATAAAAAAGTTCGAAATGTAGATTTTTATCGTTTACATATATAAAATCCTACACTCTTTTTGAACAGACATATAAGGACACAATATAATATAAATTGAAATGAAAAAAAGTGATTATCTTTCACCTATTATAATTTCACCCAAAACCATATAAAGGAGTAAGCAAGCTAAAATTTGTGTCAAGCAAGCTATATGACTTACCTAGTTTGGTAAGTGTAGACATGCAAAATTTTATGGGATTAAGTCCAAATTTTGTATGGACTAAGTTCTAAATTCAAGACATATTGACCCAAGTCAACATTTTGGGTTGATAAAGCCGGATTAATTATTTAAGTCAAGATTGCATGACTTAAGTCAAATCCAATTACATTGGACTAGGTTGGGCCTCTACAAAACGTCCCACCCACATATTTGAAGCCCAAAGGTCCATTAAGTATAACTTGATCTATGCAACTAGTTCTTTCACTTGCTTCCAAATCCATCCATCCATCTCAAAATCTTTGAATATCCTACTAGAAATCTTGCTTCTAGCTTTAGGCACCTCTGACATAAAAAAAAAACGTATATACAAGGCTAGTCCTTTCTCTCAAGCGTCTTGATATTGGATCTGCTCTTCTGTTAACATGAACATGAATTAGATTCTATTCAAATTCTTTATTCTTAAGAGAATCCCCCACCCGAACCATTCTTAAGACCACCAAGCTCTCTCGAATGAATTCTACTATTTCTGCTTTCGAGCTACACCGGGGAAAAAAATCTTTTTCCCACTAAGACGTGCATCTTTATGCCTATATCATCCTAAAGATGGATGCGACAGAAGAAGTGGCATTTGGAAGTGTTGTTGACTTAACATTTAAGTTTCGGCATAACAAAACTGCACTGTCTTTTCGCACTTAGGTGCACAGAAGCCTTTAATAAACAGCTTGCCAAGATCGAATTTAGGGACCAGAGTAACAACTATTTAAAGGGATTTATCTGTGGTTGATACTGGTGTTGATGGTGGTGGTGCTGTTGGTAGGGCTGGTACTGGTGGTGGTGTTGATAGTACTGGTGGTGGTGTTTGTGGTCGTGATATTAAAACTCCCTACATCTTAGGAAAATATTCAACTGATGGTGGTGATGGTGGTGGTGGTAGTGGTGTTATTGGTGTTGATGGTGGTATTGGTGTTGGTTATGATATTATAACTCCTTACACCTTAGAAAAATATTCAATTGTTGGTGTTGATACCTCTAAGGTGAACTCTTAAGAGGAAGCCATCAAGATATTGATTTCCAAGGTAAACTCACAAGAGGAAGCCATCAAGACATTGATTTTCGAGGTGAACTCTCTAAAGAAAACCATCAAGACATTGATATCCAAAAGGGGTATCAATCCGTGTTTGGGAATTTACACTCCAGTTGGTGTAAAAAGGAAGAGAAAACTGATTGATAAGATAGTAACAAGTGCTAAGAAAAACTCTATCAACAATTCGAAGACGATGGCTGATCAACAAATGAAACTCCAACCGGTAAATATTTATCTACATGCAAATGACCAAAAAAAAAAGAATCTTCAGAAACTAATCAAGGAAAAAAGGGCAGTCAAGTAAATATATATCAAGCATGAGTTAGATTATGAGGACTTTAAAATGATGACAACGATGAATATGTGGTGGAAAGACCATGTATGTTTCTACAATTTCTTTTTTATATTTAAATTGCAACTTTAACTAAATCTTTTTCTTGGTTGTTGAACATGCTGCATCAATTCTATTTATTAACTATTTTTTTCATGATTGCAGCATGTAGATGAAATATTAGGCTCTATGCACAAAAGACACATAGATTACCCCACACACTATGACCCGACAGACGTAATCCTCAATCTCAATTTCTACAATTTTCTAAAGACTACCTATGATGAGTTGTGCAAGGCTAGTTCAGAAAAAGGTGTTATTCCATTGAAGGATTGTCTTGATACATACGTGTTTGAAGATTTTTACATGGAATATTGCAAAGGAGCAAAATCCTATCCCGACGATGTATCATGGATAAGTGCCAAGAGAATCTACACTATAATGAATCTAAAGAAAAAACATTTTGTCGCTCTCAAGTTTCTAATCGACGAGGGAAATATAAATATTTATGGTTGCAACATTTCAATCTACACGGAAGATGAGTTCAATTTATTCATTATTTCTATGTTGGAATTATTACCTAGATTGTTGAAGTTGTTTGGATGTTTCAACCACTTGCCTGCAAATCTGCTCAATAATAAATGAATTTATGAGCAGAAGAAGGATAGTCCAAGAAACGATAGTGGGACAGTATGCGGTTCATACTCATTGTCCTATATTAAGTATATGGTTACCTGCACTCCCATGACCTTGATGAATGATAACACTGTTAGCCGGATGCGGTGGAGATGGGCAGTGGGGTGTGATTGACAAAGAACTGAAGACATATGGTAGGTTGTTGAAAATTAATATTGTTTCAATTTTTTTTTATATTGGTTGACAAACAATATTTTTCTTTTATGTCTTTTGTTTGAATGGTTGAATGATGTTGAACTTTTATGTAATTATATTTTCACTTAATTTCTATGTATACTATGATCTTGAACTTTTATGTCAGATTGTTGAATCCTTAGCAAGTAGACAACCTACTTCTACAACTTCTATACTTTGTGAGATAAATCTTAGCAAGGCAATGTGGACGCAAGGCTAGCACATTAGCGTCTCAGGTGAAGGAGAACTTCTGCAAACCAGTGAAGTCAAGCAGTTTGCGTGGCCCATTGCGTGCGAAATATATATTGATTTGAGCAAAGTGGACACATTGCGAGCTCATGAGCGTCCCAAATCGATAATAGCTACGATTTTTAAATTTATAGCTTAAATTTCATAGTTATAAATACATTAGAGTCTTTTCTTCACAAATATGTATTTATTTTCAACATATCATAACTTATCAATTTTATCTTCTAGTCGACCGATACAAATTCTAGACAACCAAAACATCTGTTTAACTGAAAGATGTTTAGTGACGGTGCACAATTACCAATGCACTAATTAATCATAATAACTACTTTCACATTAGTCTAACTTTTTGTCAGTAGCAATAACATATCTAATATTTTCTCCACAAAAAAAAGTCTATCCACCAAAAGATGTTGCAAGCTTGGAATATCTTTCTCTCAGTGTTGGAACAAAAATTTCATCTAGTGAGATTATTTTCAGCAAATACAACACTCAACTTATGCATCTCCAATTCGGCAAGATCAATCTGAATGCTAATATCTCATGTCAGCTTAGAATTCTTGGATCCCCTTAAAAGTTCAATCATATGCATCCACTAATCCCTAGTCTTCTCTGACACCTTGAGATCTTCCCTCAGTTTCTAAATTTCACCTCTAAGGCTTAATGCGGTCTCTATTAGACTCTTTCTGGGCACGACCCTCATTCGAATCCAGGACAACACACATGTCATGGAATGCTGACTCTGTATCTACCACATTCTCATCACTTTTCTTGTTCAACTTGTAATAAGCTAGCATAACAGTTAGGGTGTGGACAAAGTATAAAGTCCATTTCATGTTGGTATGTGTCTTCAGCATCTGACGATGCAATATATCGCTAATGTCCACAGAGATGTCATTCAATATAGCATAAATAAAGAACACACAATCCCATATAATATCGATCTTATGAGTAGCCGACATCCAACGGTTGATAGTCCAATTGAGCAAAGCTTTGGCCTTTTGGTTCATGAACGCCTTGGGCAAGGCTACATAGTCACTTGATTGATTCTTAACCCAATGCACGTTGCTTGGTTTATCAAAAAAACACCTCTAGCATACGTGACAAATTTAGATGTTGCTCCTTGAGCCAATAATCATACATAGGTTACGGAGGAACTTGATAGTGCTTATTGATCGATTGAGCTGAGATATCCATTTCTATTCCCCTAAGCCAAACGATGTCTCCCTGGGTATAATCCCAATTAGAATACAGTTCTCTAATGAGGGTAAGTTTTCCTTGCCCTTAGGTCCCATTGCAAAATGAATCCAACCTCTTTTCTCAATTTCTACCATGATCGCTGGGCAGGATTTGTTCGTGGCATCAATATGAAGAGACTTCTCTAGCAGTTGTAAATTAACCTGTTTTTGCCGGATTGCATCCCATAGCTTTCAAGCATCATCACTCACAAATTTATCCTCCTACTCAGCTCGTTCGGCTTGGACACTTGCTCCCTAACACCATTGGATAGTGGAATAGGTCTGTCATCATCATTGGATGAGTTGGCTTCAGACTCCAGCTATGTTGTCTTATTGACTTGACATTTTTCTTTAACTACAATGGTCTTTTGCTTCTTTGTCGAATGTGGCTTGAACAGTCTAGATCAGTGTCCGCACGGATGGCACGTTAGCATCACCATCTCTGCCTCCATGAGTGTGTGTTAACTTGTTAGAAACAGTCATACCTAGAAGGTCAAAGAATCACATCAGTTTAATATGTTCACAAATACTCACAATCATTCACGCAATATATCAATTAGCCTTCCAAAATTTGAATACAACAATAACATCAAACCAATGTCTGTGCGGATGGCACGCTAGCATTACCATCTTTGCCTCCATGAGTGTGTGTTGTTGTCATGCCCCGAGCCTACACCCTGGGCCGGACCGGCACTCGGAGACCATTGCTGGCCCCAAGCGAACCCTTGGCCTGGCTTTCTTAACTCAGCGGAAACCTAACTCAACAGAATAACCCAATGCAATGCAAGGTTATAAAACAACTTAACTTATAAAATCTGGCCAAAAAGGCAACTCGAGTCCCAAAATAGAATATTTACATATATACATAAATGAGAGACTCAAAACTAACTAACTAACTGTCTATGAAGCCTCTAAAATACTGAGATGGATGTTGGGACAGACCCCGCAACACCCTAATAAAGCAAAACTAAGAGAACAAAATAATCGAGTCCTCCGGAAAGCAAGGAGGCTCACCACCGACTCTGGAGTGCTCAACTAGATCAACGGCGTGCCGGATGCTGATCCTGGGTACCTGTGTCTGTATCATAATAAGATGCAGGCTAACTGACATCAGTACATGGAATGTACAAGTATGCGAGCTGGAAGGCTAAAACACAACTTAAGCTTGAAAAGAGTACAATATAACACTTACCTTAGCTCTGTACGACTCATGAATAATTGAACTCAATATATAAGAAATAAGACACATGCAATATATATAGCTTTTAAAACATTGTAAACAACTTAGTTCTTTAATGATTAAGGCAATAACAAACTCAACTTTACTTATATAAAAGTAATATAACTTTAGTGGGAGATTCTTTAACCGACAACCACCATTATGAGCCCTAGTGGTGGTACAACGTTTTACCTCACGTTGCCCAAGGACCATCCTATACTTGGCCGTGATATAGGAAGCTAACTTTACTAAGTTGATCTACTAGCTTAACTTACGGGATCATCTAAAAAGTATGACCCGTTAAATCCCATGTTGGCCGCATGGTTCTTATGGAGAGTGGAGTTAATATGAACTCATGTCCCCAACTCGGTGCTCAGGACTACTCCCAAAAATATACTTTAGCTCATACGTGTCTTAAAACACATCTTTCTTTAGTTTGAGATAATTGCTCAAAATCTAGCCCAAAGGCTCACTTGGAATCGATGTTCCCTTTTTCTTGAAAACTAGCCCAAAGGCTCTTTTGGAATCATAGTTCCTTTCTTACTTAAATGTAAAACATTTAGAAACTTCTTTGGGAAATACATAGTTCCCTAATAACTTTAGAGAAATGGACTCGACTTTATGCTCTTGACTTAACTTGAAACTTGAGACTCTTCACTTGACTTGAAACTCTATACCCTTTACTTGACTTGAAACTCTATACCCTTTTACTTGACTTGAAACTTGAGTCTTAAAAATGAAGTTAAAACATTCACTAAACATTCTTGAACAACTAAAAAAAAATTTGCTTGACTTGCTTAACTTCTAAGCTTGGCTCTAACTTCACTTGACTTTGATCCTAATTTGCCTTGAATTGGATTATGGATTCAAGGTATATGATCACATGTTTATGGATGAGTTCTTGACGTTTAGACGTACTTTGGAGTGTTGAAAACAACTATAAAACATAGGTACAATACCAAGGAACATGTATGAAAAAGTGGGGAATGAAAGGTAAAGGGAAGGATTGGCGTCCTTGGCGCTTTAAGAGGCGTGGGGCGCCAGCCCTCAAACTTCAAAAGGACTGCTGGGCGTTCTGCCAGGTGCTCTGTCCCAAGGGGAAAGTTCAGTATTCCTTTTCGGGGTGCGCTGGCTGGCGCGACAACCCAGCCCTTTTCCTCCAAAAATTCAACTTTTTCCATGTTTCTTTCCAACTCTAAACCCTCTCAACCTCAAAGGTTTCAGCAACAAAATCACAACCAAATCATATCCCAAATCAACAAGGAACTTCAACAACACAACACAACCAACAACTTCAACAATACAACCAATCTTTTTTTGAAAATAAAACGAATTTGGAGTGTGGGGGAAAGGAGCAACCCCAACACTAAGAATCATAAAATCCCTCAACATACAAGAGATTCAACTCAAAAACCAACCGGAAACATGTCCTAAATCACAAGAACTTCAACACAATCACAACCAACAACTTCATCAAATACAACTAACAACTTCAACAAACATAATCAATCTTTCTTTCTTGTTTCGAAATTAAACGAGTTGGCGTGTGGGGGAAAGAACCAACCAACACTATGAACTCACATATCTAGTAGGGATCACCCCCGACGATATCCAGGATGATCTCCTTCATTGCTCTACTCTTTCTCCTCTTCCTTCTCATCTTTCTCTCTTCTCTCCCAAGCCCTAGCTCTTTACTCTTTAAAAAATGAGACAAACTGATCTAAAATCAGTCTAACACTTTAATATAACCAAAACAATTGATTAGTGAAAAGACCAAAATGCCCTTAAAATTTTCGGACGGATTTCCCTGCCAACTGCCCAACTTTCAAAGGTCATAACTCACTCATATGAACTTGGAATCGAGAAAATTCGGTGGCGTTGGAAAGATTATTCCACGAGCTTCGCAAAAATAATTGGGACTACTCCTAACTCATCTTGAGCTAGGAGTTATGACTGCTCAAAGTTGGCCAGAAACTCACTTTTTTTCCACGCTTAACCAAATCTTCCAGATTCTGAATATAGCCAAATTTCCAAAAAATGATAAATTCCAATTCTAAGCTTCTTCATAGATATTTCAAATTGCCGAATGTTACAGTTGGATTGTTAGATACGTCATACCTAGAAGGTTAAAAAATCACATTAGTTCAATATGTTCATAAACACTTACAATCGTTGACGCAATATCTCGATTAGCCTACCAAAATTTAAAGACAACAATAACATCAAACCAAACAACATAAGTATTGATGTGATTAGTTAGGATACAAACATATCAATTAGCCTCCAAAATTTGAACACAACAATAACATCAAACTGAAGAACATAACTATTGCTAGCATACAAACACATTAGTTGTTTTAGGAAAATAAAAATGACTTTTGGTTTCGAAAAATCAATTTAAGTTATGTTTTAAAGAAAAAATATTTTTCAAAAAAAGTCGCCATTTAATTTTTTAAATAAATTAAGAAAACTTAAGAATTTCAAAAGATTTAAACAGATTAAAAATCATTTGAAATCTGAAGAGGGGTTTGGGGTTCAATTTATATTTCGAGGTGTTAAGCATTCGAAATGTCCGCTAACTTGCGATTGACCAACGACTTGATTAATTATTTGACTAATCTTAGAAAAATAATTATGTAAGAAAAATTCATTTTTAGAAAATTTTATTATTCGTCTTTCCATCATGAGTTACTTTCCCTTCAAAATTCTCTTTAACTTATCACCTTTCAAATGAAAAATAAATTTTTATTACTTAATTATTTTTCTAAGATTAGTCAAATAATTAATCAAGTCATTGGTCAATCATAAGTTAGTGGACATTTCAAATGATTTTGAATCTGTTTAAATTTTTTGAAAATTTTAAGTTTTCTTAATTTATTTAAAAAATTAAGTGGTGACACTGTTTGAAAATTGATTTTTCTTTAAAAGAAATAAGTTAAATTGATTTTCCAAAATAAAAGTCATTTTTATTTTCCTAAAACAGAAATGACGATTCCACTGGGGATTAGTTGCTGCTAGCTGTTTTCTGTGAAGATATTGTCATCATTGTTTGGGATTGATTTCTGGGTATACACTGTCAACATGAAGATACCGTGAGTTGTCGCTTTTGGAAAATGTAGATGTTGCTTTGTTGTTAGTTGTCATCATTTCTCGTTTTTTAACGTTGGAAAAGCTTCTGGATCTTTGTTGAGAAAAATAGGTGGGCTGAATCGGGTTTAGAGATATTTGAGAATGTGTTGAAAATTTCTAAGTGGACTGGAAAGGTTTGGATAAATTGGCTTGCTGAAAATTACAACATAAAATGTCCTAAATGACTTTTAAATGAGTTGAAGACAAAGTATGAAAATGCTAAAATTGTAATTAATTAAAAGGGCTAAATAATTGCAAACTTAGCCCACTTAAGTAGAAAACTTAGCCAAGTTGAGTCAATTAGTAAATCCGGCTAAATATTGAATAAAACAAATTAATACTAATTAATTAACGAGCTTCTTAGTCTCAACAAAGTAAAATAATTGACTAAATGGTAAACTAATTAATTTAAAATTTCAATCATAACTTGAACTAAACTAAATTAACAAAATATTTGACTAAAAGTGTAAAATCTTTTTAAAATGGTTTTCAATATTTACAATGTATTAATTACATAAGCAAATAATATAAAAACTATTTATTATCTAGAATATTATAAAGATGACTAAGTTACTTTAAAATCTTGAAAAATACTTGAAATTTATAGGCTAATTATTCAAAATCGTTTGAAATCTATAAAGCTTGAAAATTAATTCCTATCAAGGAGAGTCAAAATTGAGTGTCAAACAAAATATGTTCAATCTAAAGTTAAGGAATCTACAAAATACAAACAAACTAAATTTAACTAATTCTATCTTCAAACTAGAAGGTCTTCCATCTCTTCTCTCGATTGACTCCGTTGGCATTTGAGAGTATGGTATAGAACTTCATACAATAAAATGTTACACATTACAAATTCAAAAATATCCCTAAGAAAAGAAATAAGTAAAAGAATATACGAATCGATGAACACTGTCAGACAGGAAGAAAAAATTATTTTTTGTTAATATAAGGGATAAAAAAGGAAAATGAAAATTTATGTACAGATTTAATTAACAACTGCTTCATCTATTCATAACAAATTCTATTAACGAAGATATTTATGTGAAGTGAAACTAAAATTAATAAAGATCACAAGACAAAACTCGGTTGTATCTCCATAAATTCCTTTCCCTTTCATCATTTTAGTGACTTCTGTGAAGTTACTACACTATCAATCCCTTTTCCTTTCACAAATTGAATTCTATTCATATGGAGATATCAATAAAATTTTGAAAAATCCAATCATCTCATAGATAGATAGAGAGGTCGGAATTTTTTTAACTATGATGGTGGTGCAGTGAGACAAAAAAAGTGGTTAAAAATTGTTCCACCTTGTATATGAAAGTTGATACTTAAAAAATCTCAACAAACAAAACATTTCTCTATTGCAGAAATGGCTTTGAAGGTTCTTCTCAGAAGAGAGGGCCATTTGGAGAAGATTCATAAAAGGAAAGTATGATTTACTCAATCAGTGGACAACTGAGGAGGTTGTGGAAACCTTTGGGTGTAGTGTTTAGAAAGCCATAAGAAGATTATGGCCTCATTTCAATAACAACATGTCAATCACTGTTAAAAATGGTTTGAAAAATAATTTCTGGAATGAGGTGTGGATTGGAGAAGACAATCTTTGAAACTCCTTTCCACATCTTTGCACTTTGAGTACGCAAAAAACAAAGACTTGTTTAACACATAAGGCCTTACAAAAAAAGATATGACAATTTTGTTCAAGATGTGTCATGTGTAAGCAGGTAGCAGAAGTCAATGACCATTTATTCCTTCATTGTAAGAAAACTATGAGCCTATGGAACATGTTTTTTTAATTTTGCTCTGTTGGGAGTTAAATGGGTGATGCCTACCACAATAAAGGAACTACTAAATAGCTGGAAAGGTATTCGGAACAGAGGAAGAAATGAACACTGATGGAGAACTCTATTTGCTTGCATATGGTGGACTCTCTGTAAAGAAAGAAATTTATGAAGTTTTGAGGAACAAAAGACTAACTTACAGAAGATTAAAATAAATTGTATAAGTCTTTTAGTTTTTGGTGTAAACAAAATCTGGTAGGGGATAAAGTAGGTTTTGTTGATTTTATAGGAAACTTCTAAAACAAACCCATGGGTGGGATGTAAGTTTTCAATTCATCATTTTTTGGATGATGAACTTTATGGTGTGAATACAAAGTTACCCATCTCTCAAAAAGGATTCCTTGTGAAGCTGTAGTCTAGCATGGTTGGATTTATGTAATTGTAGATAGCACTGTTATGGTGTAGATCTAATACATTTATCAATAAAGCCCCCAACAATCTTTTTCTTATCATCAAGATGGTCCTCAAACGACGGATCTAGGGTATCAACCCCGCCCTTAACTCCTTTAGACAACAATCTAGCTTGAATTCTAGCCATACTATTCAGATGATCTACTAGGGTCGAAAGCCTAACGGCAAGGACAATAGGTTTCTTGTGAAGCTGTAGTCCAACATGATTGAGTTTTTGTAATTGTAGATAGCACTGTTATGGTGTAGATCTAATACATCTATTAATAAGCCACTAACAAACTTTTTCTTATCATCAGGGTGGTCCTCAAACGACGGATCCAGGGTATCAACCCCACCGTTGATCTTTTCAGACATCAATCTAGCTTGAATTCTAGCCATACTATCCAGATGATCTACTAGGGTCGAAAGCCTAACGGCGGGGACAACAGACTACACCAAATATATGAATGTCAATACTTGTCTTAGGAGGCAGACTGATACTAGTAAATAGTGTACTTGACACTATGATGTCTGTTTTTCCTATGCCACCTAGTGTGTTCAAGCAAGAATCAGAGTGGAGGTGGGAAATGGTAGGAATACCTCCTTTTAGAAAGACAAGTGGAATGAGACAATAGTTTTGAGACTAGTACACCCTGTTCAATAGCTGATGCATTTGATGCAGCAAATTACTCAGATAATGCACACTTTTAGAGAATGTAATCAATCGGTTAACATGGAATTCAAGTTTGAAAATTATTTTAAGATATATTTTTAAAAAAATGATAATTCAAATTCAAATTATATTATCCAACTATAGGGGAACTATAATTCCACAACATTTTATTATTTCAATTTAATAAACAATAACAATTGCTGAAGTAGATTCCCTACTTGGTGAGAGGTTTCTAGCAAGTACATAAATTGCTGAAGTAGATTGCATAAAAGGATGGTGGAGATTCAATCTTTTTAGCACAAATACGAATCGTAAGATACACAATGTATACTATACTACCCAATAATACCAAAATAATTAATAAGAAATTTTTAACGAGGTCAGGAAGATTTTAGACCCCTACCAACACAAATCAAGAAGATCATAATCTCAGATTCTAAATCTGAAAATTATAACTAAAATAGCATACAAGATTCAACCTTTATTTATACCATTAATATTCAAGAACATTCATGCACCCATTAAACAAAATGAAGCATACACAATCTTGTATTTTTATAAAGATTCAACCTATATTGTGACACTACTATTTAAACCATTAATATACAAGAATCTTCATGCACCCAATAAGCAAAATGAAGCATACACAAGTCTTACTGAGGAAAATGATATGTTATTAGTACTTTTGTAATGGGACTAAAACAAAAACTCAAGTTGGGACCCGTTTGGCCCCAATAATACTACTATGTGTAACTACCTCCTCCGAAAAAAATTAAGTTCTGATTTAAGGGATAAGGGGAACTATAATTCCACAACATTTTATTATTTCAATTTAATATATAAACAACAATTGCTGAAGTAGATTCCCTTTATTGCTGCCCCTTTCGGCGGTAAAATGGTGATTTAGGTTTAAAAAGGAACAATCTGATTACGATTGGCCAACCTAATTCAATAATATATATATATATATACACACACTCCCTCTGTCCCTAATTACTTGTCCACTTTTGAATTGACACACCTATTAAGAAAACAATTATTGACATAGTGAGTTTATCATTTTACCTCTATTAATTATGAAGTGGATGAATTAAAAATTTGATAATTTCAAAAGGTTCTACCTTTTTCAAATTAATTAATTGAGGGTATAATAGAATTTTTTTTTTTTTGTCTTTTCTTGATTTGTCAAAATGGACAAGTAATTATGGACAACTATAAAAGGAAAAATGGACAAATAAATAGGGATGGAGGGAGTATATATTGTTGACTAGGTTTGACCAAATGAAGAAGATCTCTAATCAACTTGTTATTTGTTTGACTTAAAGGGGTCCCAAATATATTGCCACTACTTGCAACATGTACACTGTTGGCTAATTATATAGAATAATTTGTTTTTGAATCCACCAATTAAAGTTCTAAATATGAAGAAAATTAAATTATCCTCTCTTAAAAATGAATACTTTAATTTTATATTCTGGTTTATGGTTCTCAAGCAACAAGGCCACTTCTGGGAAACCAAAGTTAGTGGATTTATGAAGAGATAACGAACCCAACAAAAAGATCAAAAAAGGCATTAAATATATTACCGACTTTTAGTTTAAAAAATAATATAAAAATTTCCTTTATTTTATTTTTATTAATTTGTTATTAATTGGGGTCAGGCGAATACAAGTTCTCTTACAAGTCAAATAAGCGAAAAGAAAATCATCTCTCTTTCGATTTTAATTTATTTATCTAATTTTGACTTAATACATAGTTTCAAAAGTAAAGAGCAAACTTGAGTTTTGTGGTCTTACAATAAAATTATGTAGAATGTTCTAAGAATATTATTTTATCTTGTGGTCTTAACATAATATGATATGTGAAAAGTTGAAAAAAAATATCAAAAAAGGAAAAAGATTTCGAAACGGACTAAAAACAAAAATAGAACAGACACATTAAAATGAAGAAAGTATATAGAAAGATACTTTTAAACTTGTTTTAATTAAAGCTAAAATAGTGAAATAAGTTTAAAGTCATAGATTAGAAAATTTAATTTGTATTTTGCTTATAAATCATAAGTTATAAGTTCATCCTAACATAACCCAAGTATTGAATAAGTGGAAGCAAATTATAACTTTATGGGTGTTAATTACCATTTCACTCTTGCATTCCTCTTACAAGAATTCATTGCTCTAACTAAATGAATAATTACAAAGTTATAATGACATTGTCTATTAGTCTAGCTAACTTAAGTTTTTAAATGAGTGTCATACATATATACTACACACACCAACTTAAGTTGGATAGTAGTCTAGTATCAGTAGTCTATTATCAAATTACTGTTTTGGACCTAACTCAGCCTCAAACGTTAGTTCAAATGTAGGAGGATTGTCTAAGCTTATAACGAGTCCTGAAATCTCGTCCCGATCTAATGTGGGATCAATCTTCACCACCTCCTCATGCCCAGACACTGTCTGGACATGAGCGTGCACAATCATGGACCGGAAAAATATATTCACAACTTCCACAAGGTCCAATTAGGGCTCTATATATATCGGACTCGATGTGCCTCACTCTGACACCATGATACCTAATTTTAATTGCTAGGCACCACACCTTCATGTTGGAGAAGTTCAATCCTTACTATGACTTGTTGAACTGGTGGTGATGACATAGTGTCACTAGCCACATCCTGAGAGTTTACAATTGAAGTTGTACTAATAGAATTGTCTTTGACAATTTTTGGACAAGTCTCAATAAGGCAAAACCTACAATTAGGGCAAGAAGAGTGGGAATTAAGCCATTTACCGATACACTTAACGTGGAAGCAATGGTTACAGTAAGGTAACACTTTAACTTTTTCTGATAAGCAAATGACATAATCAGAGTCAAATCCTGGATGTTTCAATAACCTAGTAGTAGTGTAAGTTATAACGGGCAACGTCCCGAGGGTTTTCTTCCTAATCCCCTTATTTGCTAGCTTTGTTGTAGAAGGGTTTCCATGATTTAAGGATGATTTTTCCAACAATAGGCTAGAGGTTCTAAATGCACACTTTATGATTGAGTTCAAGAAAAATGTACAAATCAAGCCACAAAAAATTACTGACAAGACTATCACAACTCTTGCATCAATCGAGACGTTGTTGATCACTTGTAGTACATATGTTGAATCGTCGTGGCTGTTTTCGAGGGTGGATGATGGAGCCATGGTGAGCTCAGGGTGGTATTGTGGAGGGGAACCTACAAGTAGTCTTCTTGAGTAGTGCAAATTCTCCATGAATATTTCTTGAATTAGTTGTGTGGATGTAGTTGCCATAGAGCTTTTAAGTTGGTTAAAAAGAGTGTGTGTTGTGCTTTTCTTTTCCCTAACTATGTTTGGTTTTGTTGGTGTTGATTGAATTATGGATGTTCCCCTAGGAGATAGTTTCTTATTTAGGTGGGAAGGGTGTGTAGATCAAATTTTGGAGTATAACAAAGTGAAAGAATATATCGTTGTTATAACTAATCATAAATACGATTTCTCTCAAGTCTAAACCATAGTATATACTTCAAAGTTTGAGTTTAAGACTTTAAGTTATATTATACGTTTAATTTTCAGTCGGAAGGACTTTTACACTATCAAGTCATAGGTCGAACATATATTTATAGGTAAGCCTTCTTAAAATATAAGATCTAATCTTAAAAGTAAATATGTTACGTGCTGCAACAAGTAAATGAGCCATGATGGTGTAAAAATTGCTTAGGAGGGTATTTTTTGATTAATATATATCAACCCGGGTCGTATGAACTTTCGGTCTTTCTTATTTCTAAGGTTTTAGTATGTATTGCCTCCTAACTATAGATTAGATCTATCAGACAAGAAACTCAATTTCGTCATAATTATCCACCAAGAAATTCGTAGAATTTTATTGATTGCATTGTGGGAAATCTACCTCCTCAAAGCAAGAAAGGGATGGAGGAGGAGAAGCACATATAATTAGGAAAGAAGTAATTGTGAAAGCTAGTGTAGAAGTTATTAACTTTTTTTTTTATGGAAGTCGTAACCCCTCAGTGATAATTAATGTATTTTTAATCGACCAGCTTTACTTTTAAGCACTACAATTTAAAGAGCAGCTTAGTGTGATTTTACTATTAATGCGTAGTTGGATGTTCATGTACTACATATAGGAGTTGATACACTAGTTCAAAGAAAAATTCAAAATAATATGTGCATCTGTTGAGTAAGAACCAGTTTGATGGTCATGTATAAGTTCTTTGTTTTGTTTTTCCTAGCCAAAACTATGAAAAATTGTATGGTTAAAAGATTGTTTAGGATATGACACAACTTCAGTCTATCAACATATGACTTTAGGCAGGAAGTTGTGGAGGATACGTATTTGGCCTGATGTAGTGGATTTGGAAAGGATAGAGTGTATTGTCCTTCAGAGGTGAACCCAAGATTTGAAGACTTTGGGTGAACTATAAACTTAAAATAAAACAAAAAAAAATAAGGCTCTAGCTAGATTCAAACCCTAGTCCTATGGGTGGTTACTCTGGTTTGTACCAATGACACAAGGACACCGCTATACTCCTCATGGGTGCACTGTTAATTATATCCTAATTTTTGTCAGTTTCTCAAGATGGATATACATATATACGCATGATTTTTTCCGAACACGTGCATCCTCACATATGAATGTGCGCCCACCTCTGCCGTCCTTAGTGTAGTGTTGTCTTACTTAGGGTTATTGGTGTTTGCCATTGCACTAGTTGTATTACTGTAGATCTTATTTGATATCCATCATTATTTATTATTGTTTTAAAAAATATATCATAGTATGTTGTTCATTGTGTTTCGATATTATTACATTATTTTCTTGATGATTGTTGTTCCCTTCCGATAGACTTTGCACTATTTTCTTGTGACTTGCTTTATTTTCTTCGTTGTATTTGGGATTGCTGCATTTGGGCGGGAAATCTTTTGAAAACAACATTTCTATACATCTCCATAAAGTAGTGATAAGATTTGTGTATACTCTACCCTCTCCAAACCCTACTTATGAAATTTCATTGAGTATATTGGTGTTGCTTGTCATATATACTCAAATAGCGAAGAAATCAACTACTATAGTGGAGAGGAAATAGGAAATCAAACTTAGGGCCTGTTTGAATGAGCTTATAAAAAGTAACTTAATTATAAGTCAAAAGCTAAAAGTCATAAGTAGATGATATTTTATTTTTGACTTTTAGCTTATTTTGAAACTTTTTTTAGCCTAAAAGTGAATATTTAAAAGCATTTTTAACCTTTTCAAACACTTCCATAACTAAAAAACTGCTTAAGAGCCAAAAACACCTACCATTAAAATAATTTTCTCCTCATAAAAAACTATTGAGCAAATCTATTTCAATCTACTAGAAATATGACAAGCAAAGGAAAGAGAGCCTTGCATAATTTAATTTCATGTGATATCACTGATTATATTATTAGTGTAATAGGAAAAGTGGTACCATATTGTAGTTAAAAAGGTCTCAAAAGTCTTGTAAAATGGTTATTTGTAAACCATATACTCTTTACTTTTTCTACGTGTACTTGAACTTTTTCACTTTTTTGAACTATATGCTCTTTTTAAAATCATTTCTTGATTCCATGTTGTTTCAGATTCCACCAAAGATGCAATCTGTTTCTTAATTAAATAATTCATGGATAGATGGATAAAGTATTTTACTGATCTCTCACTTTCAAAATCTTATTTTTTAGAGTAGGATTAATGAATTTCTTTATATATATATATATATATATTTATGAAATGGTAAAGTTGTCTCGTGTAACCTATAGGTCACAAGTTAGAATCGTGGAGAAGCAATCAATAATGCTTGCATTAGGGCAGACAATCTATATCATACTCCTTAGGTGTGTTCGTTCCTTGAAACTTGCAATATGAATACGAAATGCTTTGTGCACAAAGCTGTCATTAATTATGAGTGATAGTAGTCTAGTAGAACTATTGAAAATCAGGAAGGTGATTAGTGGCTTTGAACATTTATTACGTACGCTAATTCAACTAATGTTGTTAATAAGAAAGTAACAACAATTTTGTTGTAGATAACGCTTATGAAGATGACACTCAAAATCCAATCCTTGTTGATTTAATTAATACGCCACACCAAATCAATTCGATAAACAAGTTTAAGCTTAAGTGCTCTTGTGGCTTGTAATTAAAGCAAGATAATCTTAATAATGTACTTAATTTTAAGTTAATTAGTAGTACTACTTTTTAAAAGATAGAATTGTGGTGTACACAAGGCTTTAAAGGTGTAGTACTGACAACGATTGCTCTCAATCAATCAATTTATAAGTTACTGTTGTATGAATATTTAATTTGTCTAAAAATTCCTTTTTTTGTTTAACTTTAATTTTTTTTAAATATCTTTTAAATTAGTTGTTTCTTTATCGTTCATTAACTTCTAATTACCATTTGCATGTACACAAAGTGGGCCACATTAAGAGTTCTCCATACTATGGAAAAAAAGTCTGATATACCATTGAATTTTGTTATTTAAAATCGATACACCTTAGTTATAAAAGTAATTCATATATATATCTACTGTTAAATGACTCACGTATATCATTTTCCTCTAACAAAAGTGAATATATCAAGTTTAATATTAAAATATATTCACGTAGGGATATATTTGATACTTCTCACACATATATTCTTTTAGCTTTTTTATACAACGACTAATTGGATTTATCATTTCCATGATCAAATTTATTTTTTCACTAACTTTAATGTAAATTTATCATATATGCCCCCGTTGTTTTTTACAAATATAATTTTTTTACAGTATATCTAAACAATAATTAATTTTAAATTATTTTCTTACTTTTTTCTCTTGTTCCATTCACACTTTTCCCCCCATATTTTTACACTAAAGAATAACATAAATAAATAAATAAATAAAATAATAGTAACAAACTCAAATAATAATAATTAAAGAAGTCATAAAAATTAAGTGTGAAAAAGATCATACATACCCCTACATGAGATTTTTTAAATAAAAAAATAAATTTAACTTTTTTCCACTTCCGTTAGATTAAAGAGTATATGTAAGTTACTTTTGTAATAGTAGAGGTATATGTGATCCATTTGTGTAACAGTAGGGGTATGTGTGAACCACTTTTATAACAAGGGGTACTATATCACCTCTAAATGATAAAGTTGAGGGGTATATAGACCCTTTTTCCATATAAAAATGTTAATAGAAAAAAGGTAAAAATGAAAAATATATCATTGAACTATCGTAAATGGTATGCAGATACCCTCCGTCATACTTTTAGCACATTGGTGCCCCTGATGTCTAAAAACTAGAGCATATATACCATTTATACTAACAGACAGATACATGTCATAATCTTATGCACCGACCCAACATTTATTAAATATCATATCGACGGATAAGATTGTGCCATGTGTCCCTATTCAGTCTTCCGTTAGAGTGAAGGGCATATATGCTCTAGTTTTTGGACAGCAGGGGTACCAATGTCCCAAAAGTATGACGGAGGGTATCTGCATACCATTTATAATAGTTCGGGAGTATATTTGTCCCTTCTCCCTAGAAAAAATACCCAATTACATAAATATTCCTACAATAATAATTATTCTCCATATAGTATGAAATAATTACATATTATTTCACTAATTAATAGTTTTATATCAGATACACCTAAATATATGTACTGTTGTTACCAAATACACTATACATTCTCGATATATTCTGAAATAGTGATACATAAGGACTAAGCAGCGAGGCAAGCGAGAGAGTTAGTGTATTCTAATTACATGTGTGAATCCGATTGGATACGCTAGATGTGAAACAAATTACATCTAATTTTGACTCCATTTATCTCAAATACATGTATCTTGTTGGAATCAGGGACGAATAATAATTTGGAAAACTCACAGAATTAGGCCTTAAATTTATGAAATTTGTATTGTTTACCCAAAATTAATTTATGAAAACAAGCTGCGTGTTTCAAATGAATAATATTTCAAAAGAATTAGAACATCGAAGAGAGTTTGAATTTTAAATTTAGGACTATTTTGGATAAAATTTTAGCAAATTTTTGATTGAGTCTCGATTTTTTTTGGTAGTTCTCCTATAACGACATATTTCCGTCGTTATAGAAATGTCAACGGAGGAAAATTTAGGGCCGAAAAACTTTTTGTAGTATTTGAATTTTCCCAACCTTGTCCAGATTTGAACGAAATTGGAGTCATCTAGGTGTATAGAAACTTGATAACAATCAGGTGAGTTATTTATGATTTTGAGTGGTTTGATAACTTGTTAAGAAATCCATACGACTTTACGAAATTGAATTCGGGCAAGTAGAACTCCTGGAATCGATCTTAGCGTAAATGATATTTTTTTAGCGTCGTTGGTTAGAGGTATGCTGTGAAATGAGGATTTTGGAATTCTTTAAATAGTTCACTGGTTCCGTGCAAGCCTCTTTAGCGGGATGGGTGTCGCTCTAGCGGGGTGTAAGGTCGTTAATAAACCCCTAAATGACCTTATTATGCATTTTTCTACTTTTAGAGCTAAGGAATGAACCCTAGGCGACTCCTACTCGTTTTTCACCATTCTTGAGGCTAAATGTAAGCTTCATACTCCCCGGGTCTGTTTTTCGATCCGTAGAACGTAATAGAATGGGTGAATATTGATGGGGGAGGGTTTTGTTATAGATTCTATGGTGGAAACAACCCTAATTTGGATAATTGGGATCATGGGTTTGATCTAAGGTTCATAGAACTGTTAGTAATTCGGGTAATTAACGATTGTTTATTGATTCCCGTATTATATTGATTGTTTGTAGACCAAGAACAAGCGGAACGAATCCAAAAATGGAAAGATCAAGTTTCTTAAGGTTTCAAACTTGTTTCGAGGTAGATGATGGTTGTGATTCTATGATTGTGTGATGTATGTTGTTCTTGCTTCATTATGATACTTGTATATGTATGAATGTTGCAATGTTGATCATACCTGTTGTAAATGAGATAGATGAATGATGATTGCAATGAAATCATGACTTAAATGTATGATCTTGAGGATATACTTGTGATTGTGGTGTGTGAATGGGATCAGTTGCCACATTCCGGCATAACTAACTTGGATAGGTTGCCACGTTCTGACATAAATATAGTGTCACTCTCCGAGTCTACATCCTGGGCAGGACTGACACTCAAAGACCATTGCTGGCCCCAAGCGAACCCTTGGCCTGACTTTTTGAACTCAGCGGAAGACTTAATCAACAAAATAAGTTTAAGTAATAACTTAAAGAAATAACATATTAGCCAAATTGGCAACTTAAGTCACATAGCAAAACATCTACAATACAAAGATGAGAGACTCATAACTAACTGTTTGACTGTCTATGAAGCCTCTATAATACAAAGATGGATGTTGGGACAGACCCCACAACATCCCAATAAGAAAAACTAGGAAAGTGAATAAAAGAGTCTTTTGGAATGCAAGGAGGCTCACCACTGACTCTAGAGTGCTCGACTCGATCAACGGCGCTGTGGATGCTGATCCTGGTTACATGTGCTTGCATTATAATAAGATGTAGGCCAACTGGCATCAGTACATTGAATGCATGAGTATGTAAGTTGGAATGCTAAACAACACCTTAAGCTGGAAAGGAGTACAAATGGACACTTACCTTAGCTCTATTCAACTCATGAATAACTGAACTCAATATAAAGCAATAAGACACATGCAATATATATATATATAAAGCTTGCAAAACAGTGTAAACAACTTAGTTCATTAAAGATAAAGCAATAACAAACTCAACTTTACTTATATATAAAAGTAATATAACTTTTGTGGAGATTCTTTAACCGACAACCACCACTATGAGCCCTAGTGATGATACAACGTTTTACCTCACGTTGCCCAAGGACCATCCTATACCTCGCTGTGATATAGGACCTTACTTAAGTTAGTGGATCCACTAGCTTAACTTACGTGATCATCTAAAAAGTATGACCCATTAAATCC
Source organism: Solanum raphanifolium (assembly GCA_036250405.1). Lineage (NCBI taxonomy): Eukaryota > Viridiplantae > Streptophyta > Magnoliopsida > Solanales > Solanaceae > Solanum > Solanum raphanifolium. The sequence continues at coordinate 26,068 of JAJOOE010002262.1, forward strand.
CATGTTGGCTCTATGGTTTTTATAGAGAGTTGAGTTAATATGAACTCGCGTCTCCAATTCGGTGTGTTGTGCCGTAATTTAACTATCTCTAGAAAAATCACTTTTTGAAATATTCTAAGTATAAAACACTAAAAGAAAAATACTTAGAAAGAGTCGCAACTTAATTTTTTAAAGAAATTAAGAAAACTTATAATTTTCAAAGATATAAACAGAAAAAATTGTTTGAAAATACCAAAGAGGGTTCGGGGTTCAATTTACACTTCGAGAAGGGTTTAAGCATTCGAAGTGTCCGCTAACATGCGGTTGACCTGCGACTTGACTGAAATATATTTGACTATTTTTAAGAATATGATTTAACATAAAAATATATAATAATTTACAATATTCGATTAACTCTGAAGAATAGTTAAATAACGAACATTTTATATTTCATTTTTTACTTTTTTAGAGAATGAGATCCAAAATGAAACAATTGAATTAAATTACAAGTGATTAGAATTTTAATATAAAACTAGATTAATTAGAATTTATTTGATTCATTTTAAACCAATTTAACAAAATTAAAACATGAAAATCATTTCTTATTAATTGACTAAACCTTTTGAGAAAATGACTAAGTAAGTATTTATAATAATATTTTACATTATTAGATTAACTTTGAAAAAATAGTTAAACAAAGAGCAATTTTTTTTATTTTTTGAGAAAATCGGACCCTAATTGAAACATTTGAATTAGAGACAAGTAATTAGAATTTTAACGAAACTAAATTAATTGGTTTCTATTTGAGTCATTTTTTTGGTTAAAAAAAAAAACTGTTTTAAACTAAATAAAAATTTTGTTTGACTAAAGATTATAAATGAAAATGCGAGAGTTGATAAAATGAGATTAACTAGAAATAAAACAACACAGAGAAATAGTTTGTCTTTTGGGGAATTCGATTAAGTTAATTAACAATTCTAAAGTTAGAGTTAATGATAATAAAAACAAACAATAAATAAAGACAATTAAATAATTTAAAAGTAAAGGAGAAATGAATTTGGGCCCTTTTTGGGCCAAATTCGCTGCCACTATTAGGCTTAACCCAATTCCCGTTTTTGTATACACTTGATGTATATCAGTGTATATCGGCGTGTGTGTAGGTGTTTTTCATGTATATCTTGCTTCCAAACACCCGTTTTTCACCTCATCTTTGTATTTTCGCATTTTTTGGCCCGTGTTTGCTGTACCGAACTTGTATATCAGCGTATATGGCTGTATACACGTGTATACAGCCCATCTTAAAACTTTCCGGGCACCTAAAATCTGAACTTCCAGCCTATGTTTTTGCATCTCATCATATTTGTGGTAATCAGGCTGACTCAAACGATGAAAAGAAATTTGAGCCTCTATGGCTCAACTCGATAATGCAAGGAAAGGCAAGTCCATCACATACTCGGAAGGGGTTCATACAACAAACAAAAGAAGCAAAATTAGCATAAGTAAGGGAAAGACGTATTTTTGACAAGCAATATATTAATACACATATTGGTAACAATTCAAATGTGAGCTTATCAACTCTTATTTTTTGCAGAAATAGTAGCAACATATGAATAGGGATGTTAATTGAACTATTCAATATTACTACAATAAGGCATCAAAAATTGAGTACTTTAGTAGGAAAGGTTAAAAACACTTCGAATTGACTAACATGCTAAAACAAGTATTCATCTCCGTGTATTAGACCCCAAGGAACACCCCAATTATTTTTTCAAAATATTTTCAGCTTGAAGAACAAATACAAGGTAACTATTAGATTCAAAAATAAAAATAAAATTTAGTCAATAAGCAGAGACACGCATGAATTATTAAAGTAGGAACTAAACACTTAAAATGAATCATTTGTTATTGTCGACTGAAGGGGAATTAAGCCAAAAATATCATGTAAACAATACTAGATAAGCAAGCTGCTAAGTTGAAGCATATCATTGTATGTTCTAGGGGGGCATTTGAACAATCTCTAATGTAATATAATTTTTTTTTCTTTTTACCCATTTCAATAAATTCTCTAAGCATGAATATGTTACAAAAAGATATAAATTCAATCAATTAGAGTGCAATAGACTAACAAGTATATATATATTCACAACAGTCAACAAGATGCATAAAGGAGAAGAAACTCAACTTAACACACTTTTGCTAGTTGCTAGGCCTTAATATATCTAAACAACATAGTACTTATAAGGATGACTTGTAGGGATTCATTTAGACAAATATTTAGGCAAGAATTCATCTTCAAAGGAACTCATAATAAATATGACAACCAACATATAACTTAAATATAAAAAAAAAGTTCTAGGCAAATGACTCATACTAAAGATGCACAAGAAAACAAGTTGTCATTTTAGCAACAATATTCCTGCTTTGGTCATATCTGGAGAAAACAACAATCACATAGAAATAGCATTGATTTTAATCAACACAAAAAAAAATGAAATCTTTAGACGCCATAATCAAAATATTGAATTAATTTTAAACTATGCATTATACACAAACCAAGCAAACATAAGGTCCAATTACAATATACAAATACTCTAAGCCCCGCTTGATCATATAAACAACATAAGAAAGTAGAGAAGCGGAATATTACCTCTTTCTGAGCAACAAGACTGAAACGACGAGTTAGAAGCGATTCCACCACCACCAATGAAGTCCGGTGGTTTCGAAAGGAAAACTTATAACTCAAAAATCAAAACTCTTTTTTTTTACTATAGTAACCAATTTTTTATGAAGCTTTTCTGTCTTTTTTTTTTCTTTCTCCCATTTTCTTCCCCTTCCTTTTTAATTGAAAAAAATCGATCTTAAATAGATGAAGAAAGGGCTGATTTGAGGGGCAAAACGGATTGAAAATTTTAATTTGAAATTCGAATTCTTTGCTTTGTCCTTTCAAGTCAACAATGGAAGGGATGAGAAATTCTGAAATTGTGGAAAAAAGGGACTGACGAATCTGCTTATTTACACAGATTTCTCGCCGAATTTGCTGGGATTTTCTGGTAATTCTCTGCTCGCGTGAAGAAGGAGACGCACAGGGGCAGTGGGGTCGTTTTGGTACTGCTATATGTATTGTTTGCTGGGTCTTTGCAATGTATGTAGAATAGTGTTGGAATGAGTTTCTTTAGGTGGGCTGCTGAGTGGGCTTTGAGAATGGAGTGGAATTTGGGCCAAATTTGATCTTAAATTTGGCCCAATCAAGAAGCAAAATTTGGTTATATTTGGATTTTAAGAAATAAACAAATGGATCTCAAACTTGGCCAAAGGCTCTTTTGGAAATCATAGTTCCTTTCTTGCTTAAATGTGAAAACATTTATAAACTTATTTGGGAATACTTAGTTCCCTAATAACTTTTGAGAAATGAACTCAACTCTTTACTCTTTACTTTACTTGAAACTTGAGCCTTAAAACGAAGTTTAAACGTTTAATAAAGACTCTTGAAAACTTCAAGAAACTTTGCTTTGACTTACTTCTTTGACTTTGATCTTAACTTTCCTTGAATTGGATTATGGATTCAAGGTTCATGATCTCATGTTTATGGATAATTTCATGATGTTTAGATGTACCTTAAAGTGTTGGAAACAACTAGAAAACATAGGTACATCGTTTAGGAACAAATACGAAAAGGTGGGGAACGAATAAGGAGAACTGGCGTCCCTGGTGCTCTGAGAGGCGCGGGGCGCTAGCCCTCAAACTTCTCTGAAGTTTGACTGGCGCTTTGGTTGGCGAACGCGCCAGAGGCCAAACTTCAGAGAAGTTTTTGTGGCGCTCTGGCAAGCGCGATGCCCAACCCGTTTTGCCCAGCGACTTCTGACTTTTCTCTTTCGTTTTTTTATCTCTAAACTCCCCTAACTTCCATAATTCTTTCCCCAAACACTTAGGATCAATTGTACCTTCAATATACAACCAATCTAACTCGAAAAAAAACTCGGAAACATGAATCAACTCACCCCAAGCATCAACAACTCAATCAACAAGAATTCTACAATTTGTTCTTCAAGAACCTCACTTCTTCAACATGTACACAACTCCAAATAAATGGATTGAAACAAGTTGGTGTGTGGGTGAAATAAACCAATACGGAAAGATCTCACATACCTTAATAGGGATCACCCCCGACGAATTCCACTCGCAAGCTTGGATGATCTTGACGAATTTTTGCCTCTTTCTCCCGCTCTTTCTTCCTTTTTGTCTTCTCCAAGCCCTAAGCGTTCTTTAATTTTCCAAAACTGATTTAGGTTCTATTTTTACCCCAATAAACCCCTAAAATCAAATTAGGAAATAACTTAGAGGAAAGACTACTTTGCCCTTCCCTAAATCCGGGTTGGGACTTTCCTCAATCCAACAACCCAACTTCCGAAAGACATATCCTACTCATATGATGTCGGAATTTCGCAAACTCGGTGGCGTTGGAAATAAATCTCCAAGGGATTTCCAACCATATCAAGAACTGCTCCTAACTCATCGTGAGCTAGGAGTTATGGCCGTTTGAAAATGACAACAACTCACTTTCTAAACTTAGACATAATTTTCTAGATTTCCTTAATCTTTCCAAAAATTAATATTTTCAGATTTTAACTCTTTCTATTAGTTTCTAGGTGCGAGATGTTACATATGGGATCGGTTGCCACGTTTCGGCATAACATTGGAATCGGGTACCACGTTCCGGTATGCTAACTATTTGGGTTTGCATTCCTTGAGATGACCAATGATTTGATATAAAATGTGAACTTGTTTGTTGTTCATAAATGTTGATAATATTGTATATGTTGATATATACATGTGATTATAATATTGTCTTGGCTTACTTATGTTGCACTTAGTGGGATAGTTGTGTGATCCTACCAGTACACTGTGGTTGTGTAATGATACTGCACTTTCTCTTATTTTTGTTGAGTACAGGGCATCTTCAAGCGGCTACTGACAGACCTCGCTTAGGAGATTAGTGATCATTAGAATTCAAGGGTGAGCCAATTCTTTCGGGCTGCCATGGATTCTCTTTCGTCTATGTCCACCATTTTCGGACTTAGACTATCGTCTAGTTAGTTGATTAGTTCATTATATTGGGGTTGCATCCCTTCTTGTTTAGACTTGTTGAACTTTAGATGTTTTGGTACATTGACTTTCAGGTTCTAGGTGATTTTTGTTCCGTATTTTTTAGTTCGTTGTTAGACTTTTGTTGGAGTTTATGGGAACTCCCTATTTAGTTTCTTAGTATTTAACTTGCTTCCGTAACTTAAATGTCTTAGTTTTGGTTTAGTTGCTTGGGTTTGGTTGTAGTAGTGGTTCTTCCACCGGAGAGTTAGTGTGGGTACCAATCACGACGGTCTGGGTCGTGACAAAGTTGGTATCAGAGCCTAGGTTCATTGATCTCGATGTACCAAAACGAGTCTTGTAGAGTGTTGCAGAACGGTACAAGGACGCATTTACCTTTTTTCGATAGAATATAGGGCTTTAGGACATCTCTATGTTTTCTCTTGTCTCCTTTCATGCTATAACTTGATTCCAATTGGTATATGTCGATTTAAATTGGTATCTAACCTCCTTCATTCTTCTGTCCGCAGATGGTTAATATTAGATTCAATGACGTTAGGCCCGTAGCTCCCATCAATACTCCACCTGAGGAATCTGCAGCGAGAGGTCGTGGTTGAGGTAAGGGTAGATGAAGAGCTAGGGGTAGAAGCCGTGGAAGAGTAGCACCTGTTATAAATTGAGCTCATGTTGAGAATGCTCCCGTAAATGAGAACCCTCATGCGCATCATGAAGAGATTGAAGAGAAGAATGTTGAGGATGCGGGACAAGATGAAGAGGTGCAGGCTGAGACTACCGATGTTCCCCCCATAGACCCAGTGTTAGCTCGACAGATCATACCATTCTTGAAAGGGTTGGTTGGTCCTGAAGTGCTTCCTTCTGCTCAAGCAACTCAAGCTCCTACTAATCCTTCTGTTGCTAGCACTACGCCTAAGGTGGGTGGGACTGGAGGTAATGATGTTTTCTTACGCCCTTTGTTGGGTTCTGTTATGACTGGTAATAAGCATGAAATGTTGACTAAGTTTTTTAAGCTAAAACCTCATGTGTTTCTTGGTTCTGAGAGTGAGGATGCTTATGAATTCATCTTAGATTGCTATGAGAGCAGTGGCGGATCCAGGATTTGAAGGTTATGGGTGCTCACTTTCTTTAATGTCTTCCAAAAGCCAATATTTTTATAATTTAGTTAGTAAATGAAATACTAAAATAGAAAAGTGAAAAAACAATGAATCAAACAGAAAAAAAAACAAGCAGATAACAGTAAAAAGGTATAAAGAAGAGTAAAAATGTAAAAATAATAATAATTCAGTTGGCCCTTTTTACAATAAAAAAACAATTGCTTCTATCTGGACTCGAGCCGTCGCATTTGAGGACTGAAATGCAAGCTTTTACTTCCATCTAAGAACCAAAACACCCATCAGCCCTTTTGGTCAATGGGTGCTCAAGATCTACTTATATCGATCTTCTAATATTTTCTATAAATATATACAAAATTTCCGTCGAAGTCAATGGGTGCTCGAGCACTCGACACTCACTATGTGGGTCCACCCCTGTATGAGAGGTTTCATAAGTTGGAAATTGTCCATCAGCATGGGGTTGAATTTGTGTCCTTTCAACTTCAAGGTGAGGCTAAGCAGCAATGGAGAGCTTACATGGAATGCAGATCTTATACTTTACCGTCACTTACTTGGACCCAGTTTTATGCTCTATTCTTAGAGAAATATGTGCCTAGAACCTTGAGGGATCGCAAGAAATATGAGTGTTATACCCCATTTTAACTCGAGGTCAAAACGTGTACAACACATTGGTGATTTTCAAATTATTAACTAACTTAAGAAGTCGCCACTTAATTATTACGGTGAATTAGGACACCTAAATATTGAACTAAGTAATACTAAAATGACTTCAATTAAAAGGTCTACTAAACTTAAGATTCTAGGTAAGGGTTCTAATTATCCTAAAGGGAAGGGGTAAGGCATCCTTTAAGATCCGTTAAAGACGGTTACCGGCCAAACTTAGGTTAAATATATATATATATATATATATATATATATATATATATATATATA